>CAJQZN010030345.1:0-19846 GCA_907164685.1 Colias eurytheme | reverse complement strand
CACGTCACCATAAATAAAAATCTCATCGTACTCGGCGATAGATGAAAAATTGAAAAAAATGTAATAACTCCGAAAATACGAAAAATCGCATAACACACATGGGGGTGATTCGGATAGCCCTCTTGGTCCTCTACCTCCCAGCTTCCGTTCATCACTACTTTTTGGGACACCCTGTATAATAACTAGATTTCCGCCCACGGCTTTGCCCGCGTTTTCAAAGAAAAATACGCATAGTTCCCTTTCCCGTGGGATTTCCGGGATAAAACCTATCCTATGGTTAATCCAAATTACCTTTTATATGTGTGCTAAATTTTATTGTAATCGGTTCAGTACTATTTGCGTGAAAGAGTAACAAACATACACTCATGAACATACATCCTCAATCTCATACACATTCATCCATCCTCACAAACTTTCGTATTTATAATATGTATTAGTAGAATAGGATTTAATTCTTTATTAAATAATATAATAAAACCACGCAATCATATAGATAAGAGACTATAATTACTAAGCGTGTATTTAGTTTATGATAATATACCGATTTAATGGGGCATAAAGTAGTTAGAACTGCTTGGTAAAGTTGTGAGACAAGCGTGATCAGAGATTGCAAAATGGGTTATCTGGTTCGTATTCCAATGTTACATGTCTTATATAAGAATAATATATGGTATAGTAGGTATACTAGCTGTCCCAGCAAACGTTGTTATGCCCTACTCTTATCACTTAGGCCTTAGGGGTATGAAAAATAAATGTTGACCGATTTTCAGATCTACCCGATATGCACAGAAAATTTCATGAGAATCGGTTCAGTTTAACTTCAAACATCGCGATATGAATTTTATATATTAGACTAGCGGTCCGCCCCGGCTTCGCCCGTGGTACCTACATATGAAAAATAGATGTTGGCCGATTCTCAGACTTACCCGATATGTACAGAAAATTTCATGAGAATCGGTCGTTTCGGAGGAGTATGGCAACGAAAACTGTGACACGAGAATTTTATATCCAAGATGGATTATATATCGTTTATTTAGAATAAACATTATACAATTAGTGAATAATACTCTATCTGACGGAGGTTCTATCTCGGTATTAACTTTATATTCAACTAGGTTTCCGCCCGCGGCTTCGCCCGCGCAGTCAAAGAAAAACCCGCATAGTTCCCGTTCCCGTGGGATTTCCGGGATTGCGTCATTTTCCCGGGATAAAAAGTAGCCTATGTCCTTTCTCGGGTATCCAAATATCTCTATACCAAATTTCATGAAAATTGGTTCAGTAGTTTAGTCGTGATTGAGTAACAGACAGACAGACAGAGTTACTTTCGCATTTATAATATTAAGTATGGATTAAGTCAAATTCAATTTATCTTTTAACGCAATCTCATGTGAATTGTATAAGAAATAATAACTCATTATACATATATACAATTACTGACGTGTTTGCAAATTGTTGTAAAATTATATATTATTGTATGTATATTTCAATGCCTCATTCAGGTCAGAGACAAATTATGTAAAATTTTCTTTGTGTTTGATGTTTTATAGATTGTTTATTTATCTACCCACTTTAAACTTATAAAAAAGGTAATTTTGGAAATATGATTGAGATAGAAATATAATTAGGTACATGTTAAATTAGTACTATAACTTTAGCAGAGTTTAAAATGAATTTATGATGAGATTTAAGGAATTTACATTTTTTCACACTCTACTTTCCTTTCTGCAAAATGTAGATGTCAAATTGTATAGGTACCTAGATCTGTAGGTAAAGTGTAGGTACTTAATAAAAATGAAATACATATATGTATTATTGTTTCTTTCTTAATTTAATTTAATATTAGTACGATAATCCTAACACGTAATTAATGTCTGGGTCTATACTTTGACTTGTATTTTCTGTTTTATCTATGTAATTTTTAACTCTTAACCTATTAAATTTATGTAGGACAAATATACGAATATTTCTCGATTTTTCTGTCTCAAGAAACCCTTATCATCTTACGTTAAATTGATAAAAATATAGTAAACAAAATTCGCTTCGTAGTATAGATTTTAATGAGAGGTTACAGGTCAGCGTTATATATAACATCGTGTAATGATAAAAATGTATAGATGACTTATAATTTATAAATAGATTATTATATTTATAGTTATCTACATTATTTTAAGTAAGCCTTAATAACCTAGCATAGGTTTTAGTTACAGTAGGTAATTCCAACAAGTATTGTAGATGTCTATTTATCTACCAAGTTAATAATTATAATAATTCCGCTAAGGCGATTAACACACGGTGCCGCGTGCCGCCGCGGTTGGCGGTGAAGCGGTTCTCAAGTTGCATTGGCTTCTATTAAATCCGTTGATACCAAACACACATACACCGCCCGACCGCGCGGTCGAACGGTCCGTTCCTCGTAGGGATTCACTGCCAACCGCCGCGGTGCGCGGTGCCGTGTGTTAATCGCCTAATGATTCTCTATTTTATCATATATTATTCTAAATGTATGTGATATTAATTAAAACTATCTTCAATAGAAGAAGTTACAATTTTCATTCCAACTACCTACCCTATAACTTTGTTTTTGGAAAAGCTAATTTATATTGTAAGTAGGTAAAAGCTCCATACACACACAAATACACAAATCCTTTCTGATTAACAATATTTATTACCAATTTACGCATGCAGATTACCAATACAACGGAATTTAACTCACCACAAGCATAAGAGAAGTCAACATGGTCGTGGTCTTCCTACCCCAACGGTCCGCCAGATCCCCGACCAGGACGCCACAGAATATAGACGGGAAGAAGGTGATAGAAGCCATCCAGGATATCGTTTCATCGCTGATCGGTTCGGGCGCGGGCCCGTCGATTGATTGCAGGATCGGCGTCATGGGCGACTGCCAGCCCATTAGCATGCCGAAGTTTAGCACGGGGATTGTTACTGTAAATAATGAATACGATATATAATTTTGATCTTGAAATTGCGAAAGTTAAGGGAATATGTTCATACATGAATATTGCATTTATATTTTATACATTTTTGTTTATATAATAAATGACCGAAAAAGTTAAATGTGAACGCCTCAGTGCCGCAGCTAGGTCACCCACCTTTTGAGGTCTTTGAATTTTACATAATAATTTTATATTTATTACTGCCGGTCCTTACCAGCTGTTATTTGAAAAATCATTCAAACCTGGTCATCATTAAATCGGCCAAGATTCACCTCTTACGTCGTAACGTTTTATAATTAACTAGCGGTCCGCCCCGGCTTCGCCCGAGCTACTAGTGTTTACGTTTTCTCCCCATAAGAACTAGGTATCCTCGTACTTCAAGGAATATTATAAAAAAAGAAATAACGAAATCGGTTCAGCCGTTTTTGAGTTTTGCGCTCACCAACACATTTAGCGATTTATTTTTATTATATTATAGATGTGTTTCTTCATAACTACTTTGCAAATACATATATAAATTATTGTACATCGCTTAAATCAAAATAATTAAATCATTTTAGTGTGACCTACAGCTTCGTCGATCGCATACGTAAGTAGGTATACCTATAGGAAAAAACTAATATGTACCATTTAATTTCATCATATTGTGCAGGTGATTTTATTTAACATATTATAAAGATTAGTATAAACTATGAAGCCATAATGCGAGAAAGATAAGAAAATAAGGTTTTATTAACGGCAAAGAATTTGACCTCAACTGACCTTAGCCAACATTTCACTGTATCCGCTATCTCTCGAGATATAATGTAAAGCACCGTATACATTGTTATTTCTGATTTAAGTTCTTGTGAACTGATTTTTAATACTTAGAACACCACTTATTAGTAGACAGTATTATTATATTTATTGTAGGCAGAGTATTTGTTTCTGAATGCTTAAAATTGATTAAGTTGTTGTCGTTATTAAATTAAAACAATCACGCTACCTAAACAGGAAAATGCCTCCTGCTTTTAGATGCCTTCAAATGTGTATTTTATTGAGAACCTCTTTGAACACAGGGATTAAGCAAAAGGGTCCATCTCTACTGCCCTTATGGCGTTGGTTGTCATCTAATACCATTGAAAAATGTCCTGCTTTAAAAAAGATTTTTTTTTTATTTCAAATGAACCATATTCCATCTATACTAATAGGTATTATAAAATAAGAGTTTGTTTGTTTGTTTGTTTGAACGCGCTAATCTCAGGAACTACTGGTCCGATTTGAAAATTCTTTCGGTGTTAGATATCCCATTTATTATCACGCTAAGACCAACGGGTGATACCGCGCGGCGCGGTTAGTTAGGTAAGTACTTAATATATCCTTACAAATTATTTCTGAAAGTTCATTTCATATTTTCTTATGTAGGTAGACATACAAAAATCAATGCAGTGTGTGTAAAATCGATCTTAAAGGAAACCCGTTTGAAATGAACTGCACAATGCGTTAGTCACATACCTGTTTTGCATTTTACTTGATGTAGGGAAAGATGCGTTATAGAGAGCATTGGCATTTTTATTATTTAATTGAAATTTGGTATCTTTTCTTATCTCAACACTGTGTAGTAATAAACTAAGGATTTTTTTAAAAGTTAAAAAGCTGATTGTCTTTCTAGAATGTGTGTTAATTTCTAATATAGTTATGGTTATATATAGTTGTATAATATATAGCAGTTAGTATATAAAGTTGTTTTAATAAATAAAACTTGGAATCCCCTTTAAATTAAAAATCTTATCATCTTATAAGCAGGACGTATATATAAGCTGTAACGAGCTTTGAACGAGCTTAAACAAACTAGCTTGATCGAACCCTGTATTATTATAGAAAACACAAATACTGTAAGAACCGTTAATCCTTTTAGATATTCACGTAATTGCAAGTAGAATTATAATAAATATAGACGTTTATCGTTAATCTGTGCGGTTAGTCTCTGTGCATTGTCATTCTGCCCACATTACATTGCATAATCTTAGTGTGTAGCAATCATACTGATGATTTATTCTTGCGAGATCTTTCATACATGTCTATAAAGATGTTGGACTAAATATTAGGGACTGTTTAGTTATAGGTGGTGGTCCGATCTCCAAAAAGAATTTGGCTGAAAGTACAATCGTCAATCATGTTTTGATTTTTTTCAATATCAAGAACCGAACAGTCTTAATATGAAAACTTTTTCACCTATAATAGAACAATATCATACAAACAATACAACGTTATTTCATTAATTATATGATAACGTTCGCGTTATGATGTTGATCGCGAAAGTATTTCAAATATAACTATATGCATTATGCATGTTATGCCCCAGCCACACGACTCGACGAGTGGTATGGGAAGTGACGAGGGAAGTAGGCAGGGACGTAGTGTGGCCACGTTACTCGTCATGCCACTCGTCGTGCTCATCGTCCTGCTCACTGCTGTCGGCTTTTGCGCGCGAGTCAAAGGACCGGCAATACGAGTGCGAATTAGGGATGGGCGTCATGGAATCAACGGACTAGTTAAATTAACCGTCTATATGTACACTCAACGATTCGACTAGTCCATCGCTCACCAATGCACTAGTTGAATTCAACGGCTAAACAGTCTTATTGATAAGAATAAATTCTTTTCTTTGAAGTTTTTTAAAAAAAATATTTTTGGTTTACAAGACCAATGTTTTGAATTTAAACTATAAAAACAAACGATAATAAGTTTTTTAGTAATACTTTTTTTAGGGAGTATAATTTTTGTAAGAAAGCATAAATATTTATTAATTGTTTTATTGAGATTAGAATTTATTGTTTTAAGAATTTATTTAATAATAGTTATTTATTTTACACATGGACTAGTCGAAGATTTTAACTAGTTGAATGACTAGTTGATGAACGACATTTAACTATCTAGTCTCGTTGATGAAAAATACGTCGACGACCCATCCCTAGTGAAGAGCGTCGCGATTAATCGCGCGAGTAGAGCAGTGTGTGGCCAGACGGCAATATCGAGGCGAGCGGCAGCGCGATGAGCAGGACGAGGAGCAGCACGAGTAGCAGGACGAGTAGCATAGTGTGGCTGGGGTATTAGGCTCACATATTTTTTTTCATATTGCTAAGGGCTCATGAATAGTCAAATTACTACAGTACCATCGCCTTGGTATGTTGTTTGATTTTATTATGTATTAATTCATATATTAATAATTGTAGAATGAATAAACCAATTATGTACATATTTAAAAGATTTCTGCTGGCTTCGCTCGCACGTGTCATACTTGGCCCATTTATGAAATACCATCCCTAATATCAAATTTAATTTTAAAAGAAAAATGCTGTAATTATCTTCATGCTATAATATTCACGAACATTGCTTCAGCATACTTAGACGCGAAAACCTGACTTACATTTTTTTTTTACATTGTCTTATACCACGTATTAATTGGCCTTAATAACTTAGTTACAAGTTATTATGTCACTTACTTATAAGTTATTATGACATAGGACAATAGACAGTTAAGTTCTCAGACGCTATACTTAACGGAACCATGTATAAGCTAAGCACAAAAAGCTAAAAGGTATTAAATACTAACTGCAGTTACGTTGATAACAAGCTGATGTTTTACTCAGAAGAATTTATAATTACTTATCGTTAAGCGGATTTGATTTCTTTTCCTTTTAATTTGTCGAGGCTTGCGCAATGGATAATACATTTATTGTTCGCTAACAGAGGACTTGTTATTTTAAAAAGAAACCTAAGTAAAATAATAAATATTCCATGTTTGACATTTTTATATTATGATGACGATTATTGTCACATTTAAGTAATTATTTCGTTGTTAATGTTGTTTTCTATAAATTGTAGTCATCTGATTTTGATAAAGATAGGATATTTACGAACCTAGGTTTGATTAAATATATGTACAAACTTATAATACAAAAGTATGAACCAAATTGTGTTGCAATCTGCAACAAAATAAACCAGTGGTAAAACGGACATTCGAGTCGAAAATACTAGAATATGAAATCTAGGCAACGTGAAGCAGTGTAGTTTCTATTTTTAGAATACTTGTTGTAGGCTTTCACATGATACTTAAAATAGCTTAAGTCTAGACTTTATTTACTTACTATCAATTAAAAATAATATAAGTAGTTAGGTATTCATTAAATTTAATCATTATATGTACTAATATTACAAATGCGAAAGTATGATTGTTTTTCTTTCCTTCACGTCGCAACGCAGTAACTTTATGATATGATTGTTGTATCTGGGGATAATGACATAGACTACTCTTTACCGCGAAGAAACATCTCATTACAAAGGGAATTTCTTTTGACCATGATGCGGGCGGAAAGCTACTAGGTTCTAAGTTATTATGACAAAACGTGATTTAAAAACACTTATTTCATTTATTTCATAAACAAACAGCAACAATTATTATCTTTCATTAGTCACAGCAGGTCACAACAAATATTTACTCTATAATTGCACGCCTCATAAGCGAAGCGTTGAGGTGGGTACTACTGTCACTTCGCGCAAAACATCTGATTTTTCAAACTTAAAATGTCTTTATGTATCATACATTGCACTTGTAAGATAATACATACACACACATATTAAGAAAAAACACTATTTTTAACGTTCATGATATTTTTGATGTCATTTTTGTTATTTAAACTAGTTAAAAAACAGTTTAAAAAAGTTCTGTCTTGGACGTCCGTGTGTCTGTATGTGCGGATCCTTTTTCTTGTTAACACGATAGCGACCGAAATACTTTATACTAATCGAGTCTTTTTTTTTCTCTTACGCTTGAGTATGCTCAGGAATAGAACCCTTTCATTTTTCAGGGTCTGATTCGATGTGGTTTAATTGTTATTAAATAAACAAAAATAATAATTAATAAATATTTATTAAAAAAAAATTATGAGGCGTGCACTTTTGGATTTTCCAAATTATTTTTATAGTTGGAACGAAGTTCCTTATCGCGCGTTGTGAAAGGGGGCTAGACGGAAAAAATTCTTACGAAAAGTTGTCACGACACTTTTCGACGCTAGAGTTGTAAGCCGTGCGGCGTGCGCGTGGTTCTCTGTATGTCTCTCTTTAACTTAACACTTCGTTCCATCCGGATGTCCCTTGACATCGCTCAAGTATTTGACGTGACAACGTCTTATAATTCGATAGCGCCGGCTGCACGCACGAAAAAACATGACTCATGCGGCGTTACCTCGCTCTGAGGCGTTCCATGTAAGGCTTGAAGTGCAAGCGAGAGCGCGGAACGAGCGACAAAGGAGCACAATCGGACATTGTCACGTTCAACTATCGTCAGTAAACCGACTTTACAGACAACCAATTTTTTTTTATACAATAAATCCAGCATATTCTGATATTTGTTACGTAGTATTTGAGTATGATAAGTTATATAATAGCACTTTACTTTAATTATTCAATACGCATTGATTAAGCAAATTGAGAGAATTATAGAAACTGTTAGCTAGGCTAGATATTTATATGTATCTAGTTTTTAAACGTTCTGTTTTTAGGAGATCACCTTGTTACTTAAATAGGGATATAGTGGTGATGAGGAAATAGGCCTTTTTTAGGCAATGTAAGCCATATGGTATTAAAATGCTTGAGCCTTAAGATACCTACCTAAAATAATTTATAAGTACTGGGTACCAAAATTTATAAAGGTTTGCATACGGCTCCAGTTCTATGTTAGTTATCTTGTTTCCCAAAATATGAAAGTGCGAGTGAGACACACACTTAGAAGCTGCATTGAAGGGGACTAGTCTGGAGACTGCGGGGACGCCTGAGCACCCCAAGTTGTACATCCAATGGGACCTCTCAATGAAAATGTTTGAATTTAAATGTGCAAAAGGCAAATAATTGCAGATATTAATTGAAAAAAATAAAGTACCTACATAAGTACTACAGTAATACGTGGTAATAATTTTTGACATTACCAGAATTTTCAATGTTGGTTGAATTAAAAATGTTTGAGTTTTAGTTTGTGGTATAACTGTAGTTGCATAATGCTTACGCATTTAACGCGTTGATATTGGTTTAAGAAATTCATTTTAAGCGAACAATCGGTAAGTTTATGCAAAGAGCGCAAAATAGGAAGTGCTACCGACAACATGCTCTTTGTTTATAAATATAAGGAAGCCACAGTGGAGGTTAGCATGTTTTCAAGCTGACTATGGAAGGCTTTTAGAACTATAAATCTATACTAGGTAATATTATAAAGCTGCAGAGTTTGTTTGTTTGTTTGAACGCGCTAATCTCAGAGAACTACTGGTCCGATTTGAAAAATTCTTTCGTTGTTAGATAGCCCATATATCAAGGAAGGCTATAGGGTATTTATTATCACGCTAAGACCAACAGGAGCGGAGTAATGCGGGTGAAACCGCGGAGCATAGCTAGTAGGTATTGGATAAAATAATTACTGTACAGTGTACTTTATGTATGTACTGTTAAGTATACTTTGTGCTTCTTGAGCAGGCACATTTTTGAAGTGAAAACTTCTTTAGCGGCGTTGAGCACTTTTTCTGTAATGGGTATAAAATCTTAAACTGGCGTTAGGACACGTGACCTGATCGAAAAAGCGTAAGACGGATACCATTCCAAAATATCAAACATGCTCAACGTTAATAATCAAGTTTTCACTTCTGCCGGCACTCCCGTCTTTTTTTTTCAGAAATTTTAGCAACATATCAACATAAATTGGTTTTAAGTTATGACAGGAAAATGTACTAGTTTAATTTCCAATAAACAAGCTTTTATTAGCTTCACTCGAATCTATACGCAACCGACTGTTTTAGATTCATACTTTGAACATTTATCAGGGTTCGGTGATACTACAATAATTTCATGAGATTTTTGTAAACGATACTAGGTAGGTATATGTTTAATAAAAAATATTGAATACAAACTTACCCATTAAAGCCATGAAGAATTGGTTGGCGATACCGCCATGTTGAAATTTCGCAAGCCATATCAGCGGGGACAGTATCATAATATCCACTTTCTGTTGATCTATTCAGTCATTGTTTAATCTGAAACAATATAAAATTTAACTTCAGTTATAACATATTTAAGTTTTAATATTATTATTAAAACTAAGAATTAAATATAAGGCGTAAATAAAGTACACAAAATAACTGAATAATTAATCTACGCTAGATACCTACGCATGAAGGCATTATTTTAATTAGCATTGCTTATGCACTTAACACAGAAGTTAATTGTTTAATTATTCATAATTTAGTGTCATTATAAAAAAAAAATGTTGTGTTGTTTTATGAAACCACGGTAAAAGTGAAACTGTTCGAACGGTTCCGAACACTGCTTTGTGTAGCGCATGTCGCGTGCCGAGTAGGTATACCTACTCGGCAGCTGCGATACACGCGACATGCGCTACACAGACCAAAAAGTTTGAGACGATGTAATAAAAGTTTCACTTTAAAAAACATTGTACTTTTTTAAACTGGCAATCTTCTAAATTAAGCGCATAACAGTTAACACACTTCAGAGATAAGCTAAGATTTTTATGTTCGTACTGGTTTTAAAAAATCTAAAACAGTCAGAATGATTAAATTATAGCAATATGTAGGTAAATCAATTTGTTACAAAACGTTTTTCTATTATGTTGCTTTTCCGCTGAAGATTTGAATGCCATATAACAATCGTGATCATTTATTTAAATATAACTTTGTACGAGCCCAATGTTCTACTATATTTTATAACTTCACAAAACTGAGTATTTGTCTAGTAGATAACTAATATAAGTCTAGTTAGGTGGGTATTGTTCTGAGAAATAGTTTAGATGAGTTGATTTTTTTGAGGGAACAAAAAAGGGTCTTGGGTATGCCCATGCGATTTGAAATACTTCTATTTATTCCAGTGTAACACAGGCTACTTCTTATTTTTTACCCCGGGACTATCCGGACGGAAGTTGGACCAGCGGCAAACTTAAAACAATTTATTATAAGTAGGTATAACATGTTGACATTATCTGTAAGCATTTTAAAACTGTGATTATTACAATTAAAGAGGAAATACTGACTTCCGAGGCACAGTAACTAGTTCATAAGTCAGGATCGCCTTATGTATGATGGCTGATGGATGTATGATATTGTAATTGGTCTGAATTAAAAACTAAACCATTGCGTATTTAAACTTAATAACATAGTGTACATAAATGCATCCAGCTTGTATTGTTAAAACTAGCCGATTTTTCTAACGTCGAGTAAAATAAATATCAGCTAAATATATTTTTTTACTGGGCATGCCATTTCAAGTTAATTGAAGCAAATAATTTACCCTATATAATAATTATGCAGCTATTTAGAAGGTACTAAGGTAACGAGATCACCATTAGTCATAGATCATTGGCAGTTTCTAACGAAAACCAGTTCAGCATTGCATTATATGAAGGCCAATAAATAGTACAGGCGAGGATAGATGCGTTTTATAATTATTTTTATTGCACATAAACGTGTTGTAAAAACTTAATAATACATAAAGTAAGAAATGTACTAAATGAGAATGCAATTAAAACTTATTCGTAGTTCAAGCATAACATAACATAACCACAGAAAAGATTTTCGTAACTTAAACTATGGAGTTTTTTACCGGTTCTTCTCAATAGATAGGTACTGCTTTCCGAATCAGTGCTAAATGTTAAAACTGTTATGACGACTCAAAAGGGTTTCTTATAGGAGTCTAAATGAATAAATAATTGTTTCAGTTTGTGTTTATTTTTTGTAGGTACTAAATGCATTTGCATCCAAACTACCTACTGGATTGGTTTAAAAAATACTTTCATCAAATAAATACTTCTACAGTACTTCATCGAAACAAGTACCGATCTTCGATACAAATTCTATGTTTTTAGATTCTTGTAATTCAATGAAGGTAATGACTGCGATGCTATTCGCATAAGGTTTGGTTTTCCCTCATCTAATGTTAACCTTCTGTTGCCTTTTTTCCTATACTATGTTTAATGAATGGCCTTCTCTCATGTGAGTTCATGTGTTTTTTAGTGAATGATCTCATTAGCTGCTATTAAATTAGAAGCTAATTGACAAGCCTAAATAGTAGCGATTGTAGTCGAAATAACACAGACTAATTATTTTCAGGTATTTACCTACTAATTATTAAAATTGCTTGTTTGAGAAACGTAGAATTATAGAGACATTAACATTAAGAAAACGACGCGGTGTGTCCCTAAAGACACATAAAACTGAAAGAATAGAATAAATTCGATCTCTCATGGCGGGTCACGATTGGCTGAATTGAGTATTTGAATTAAATTTTTTTTTGTGATAAATGGAAAGATTATGTATTAGTTTTATAACAAAACTGTTTTTATTTTTATTTTTTTTGCAATAATTCAAAAGTTATTTCAAAATAAAAATTAGTCTTTGAATCAAGTACCGAAGACACGCCGACAACTCCCGAAGCGTCACCCGAGCGCGTGTGACGTCATAATGTTAGTTTTCACTCATTGCAGTTGATAGAACATTAAATATAGTTTGAAAAACTAAACAGGATAAAAAGATTTTTTTTTTTTTTTTAATCATTTATTCAAGGCTTTTGAACGAATGTTCATGGCAGCCCCATTGTAACAATCAACTTACAAACTAAACACAAATTAATAAACATAATATATATCTAAATAACAATGAGAACGCCTAGGAGCCAGCGCTATACGTTGAAAGAAAATCTCCCACCATGCCATACACCAACCCTGCCTCCTCCGAGCAAGGGTTGGATAACGAGCTATAAAAAATTCCCATATTGGCCCGCGAAGCATCTAGCTTTTGAAATAATTCCACACGTTTCGTCTCATTCCGGACACACTCCACAAGCACATGATGCACGTCCTCGGTCTTTCCACAAATTATACACAAAGGAGACTCTATTTTACCCATCATATGTGCAAAAGCTCTTAATGGCATGTGCCCGGAACGCAATCTATGTGCCAACACAACAATATTGCGCGGTATATTTCCAACAAACCAAGGAGAACGATGAGGCTGACTTTGCATAATTTTGTACCAAATACCCTTTGTTTTTGAACGGACATCAAAGTACTCGCGCCACTGCTCCAAACATAAAAATTTAAATTTAGGTAAAAGTTCATAGTGATTCGGAAGAATATAAATTTCCGAACCGTCACTGATTGCTGCCTTTGCCAAACGATCAGCCTCCTCATTCCCTGCTAAGCCAAGATGGGAAGGTATCCACTGCAGTTTTACATTTATATTATTTTCAATTGCCTTAATTAATTTACTTATAATATCGTATGCCATAGGATAGCCTCTAAAAGTCCCATTTAAACAGTGCAATAAATGTTGTATAGCGCTTTTACTATCACTAAGTATAACTACACTATCCTGTGCCTTATAATTATCTAGAATATGGGATAAAGCTGCTGATATAGCGAACAACTCCAAAGTCATGATACAAACAGGCGACGAATTTTTATAACAATCTTCTACTTTAGAAGTAACATCGATATAAGCACAACCGGAGGGCAGCCCGGTGCCCTTTGATCCATCCGTAAATATTTTAAAACAATGACTATACTTAATATTAATTTCACGAACAACTTCATTTTTTAAAACCAATGAATTATAATTTTTTTTTGAATCCCGTATACAATCCAAGTAATCACATATATATTCTTTAATATTTGCTCCAGGGACCCAATTTTTAAACCGAAACAATTCTAAAGTGTTAGAGGTAAAAAGCCTCTCATCTTTAATTTCTATGTAAGTTAACGCCAACAGTGGCTGCTTTTTTCTAGACCAATAATTATTTGTACAAAGAGCACCGAGCTTGTCCAAAAGACTAGTAGCGGGATTATTACAAAAGGATTTGGCTTTAAGACAATATTTGTAAGCCAAATATTTCCGACGTATAGCTAGCGGAGGTATACATATTTCACTCTCCATTACGTGCACTGGCGTGGATTTAATAAAGCCACCAATAATTCTTAACGCTTGATTTTGTATTTTATCAAGTTTAGAAACATGACATTGTGCACTGTTGTCGTATAAAAAGCTACCGAAATCAATTCTACTCCTAATGATACTTATATATAGCCTTCTTAAGTGCTTAGGATGAGCTCCCCAACCGCTACCAGCTAAGACTTTCAATATATTGATGAATTTTTGAGTTTTGCCGCAGATTTCATTTATGTGCCTACCCCAACGTAAAGAGCGATCCAGCCAAACACCCAAATATCTAATATTTTCATTATATTTTAAATCTAAATTATTGATTTTAAGAGTAATATTATGTTGTCTTCGTCCCCTGCTAAATAGGCAAAAATTTGTTTTATCTACCGATACCTGTAGACCTATATCATGAAGTAGGGATACTAAAATATTTAATGCATTTTGAATGTCCTGAACGCTATTATTAATAACGGGATTACTCGAATATATCACAAAATCATCAGCGTACTGACCTATTCCTACACTAATGGTTTTACTAATCTCAGCAGTAACCAAATTAAAAAGAAGAGGAGATATTGGATCGCCTTGGCACAAACCGTTAGACGCCCACCTAACCAAAAGATTACTACTACTACAGCTACTATTACTATTATCATTACAGTAATCAGAATTATTAATTAGTAGATGTCTCTCACTTAAAAACTCCCAAAAATAATTGCACATTTTATAACCCACATTTAAAAGGTCTAATTTTTTAATTACGGCTTCTGTAAGAACATTGTTATACGCCCCTTCTACATCAATGAAACAAGCTAACGTCGGTATATTTTTAGTAAGACCAATCTGAATTGACGAGACAAGGCAAGCTACTGAATCTAGACAAGAACGCGATTTTCTAAACCCTGTTGTATGAACAGACAAAATACTATTTCTTTCCACATACCATTCTAATCTTTTACCAATCATATTATGAAATATCTTACATATGCACGATATTAAGGAAATAGGCCTCAATTTGACTTCGCTATTTAAATTTGAATTTAACTTAGGTATAGGTACAATTTTAATATCCCTCCATTGTTTAGGAATATAGCCAGTATCGAATATATCGTTAAAAATTTTAAGCAGATGGCGTTTACCTATTTCCGGGAGATTAAATATCATAGAATAAGTAATACTATCATTTCCTGGGCACGTGTCTTTCTTTTTGAGACACACCTCTAACTCTTCTAAACTGAAAGATGATTCAAGTAAATTATTTACCGATGATAATTCTGGCTTACGTGCTTTGACAAAATCAGGAGCTAATTTACATAGTAACTCTTGTAAATCCCGAGTCGGAGCCCTAAATCGGGAATTCCGATTACCTTTGATCCATTTAACTTTATGCCACATATCTGATAACGTAGTATTTTCATTAATAGAATCGCAAAATTTCTGCCAGTCAATAGACCGAGCTTTTCTTAATTCAGATTTAAATAATTCATTTTTACTTTCCAATATTGTAAGATTATGTGGAGTTGGATTTCGTCGAAATATGCCTAAAGCTAATCTACGTTGGGCAACTAAATGAGAAAGAGATGGGTTCCAGTATGACTTAGGCTTGAATTTATTCTCAGGGTCAATGCTTACTTTTACAAATGGAATATGTTTGTCAGCAGCTTCATTTATAATTTCAACAAATCTATCGTAAGCAGCTTGAATACTCTCAGATTCTATACTATATTCTAGTAACGCGAGTTCGAGAGCCCTAGAAAAATCTGTCCAATTAGCTTTTTTAAAATTTCTCTTTTTAACAAAGTGGCCAACATCCTCAAAATTTACAGAAACTTTAATTATCATGTGGTCACTACCCAGATTTTCATTCATTACACCCCATGTAAAATTTGCAATAACGTCAGACGTAACAAATGTAATATCCGGAGAAGTCTCTTGTACAAGGTTATTAACTAATTTAACTCTAGTTGCGGTTCCTGTATTCATAGCAATAAAATCATTATCTAGTGAAGCATCTAACACCTGAGTACCCCTGACATCACTTTTCGAAGACCAATTTGTATGATGCGCGTTAAAGTCTCCGGCTATTATCGTTTTATGTCTATACAAAGAAAAAAGTTCATCCCAATCTGATTGAGTTGTTCTAACTGATGACGGACAATAAATGGAAACTATATTTTGAATAAATTTACAATTTAATAATTTTAAGGCTACTGCTTCTATTCCAGGATTATTAATGTTAACATGATTTACTTCAGTTATGATTGATTTGTGAACTAAAATTGCAACCCCCCCATATGAATCAATTCTATCCTTTCTATGCATATTATAATTAGTCATATTTATATTTATTTCCTCATTCAACCAAGTCTCGCTTAAGATGGCTATATGTATCTTATTCTGTATCAACAAACATTCTAACTCTAACAATTTTGGTTTGATGCTTTGCGAATTCCACTGGACTATGTTAATGAAGCGCTGCTTAACAGGAACGCCATCCATGACCGAAAATAGATAGAAGATTAGAGAAGAATTCTCCTCTTCTAAATAAATCCGCTACCAATGGGTAGCACTCCTCAAACATTACGCTTAACACGTCCGTGAATTTCTCGCTCAGCATTTTTCTTGATAAAATAATGTCTCTTAATCTATTAAGTAGCCTAATAAAACTAAAGTTATGCTTCTCTCTGGTTTCATAATCTTCTCCATTACACTCAGTTATTTCCTGATCTGCTGTTTTCTCTCTATCATCACGTTTTTTCCTGGGTTTATTTTTCATTTTTTTTTTAACTTCTTGTCCCTCTTTCACTGAAATGTTCTCTGACTCCTTATTTAAAAATTGATGGTCGTTAGTGTATTCCTTATCTTTATGTTTTTTATTCTGGTTTAATACCGCTCCACTGTAAGTTTCAACATTCCTATCGACGCTCATATCATTCGGTATATTTATACTTGTATTCTCCACTATTGTATCCTGACTTCCTAAAGAACCTGTTTTCATCTTCTCTGTATACACCATCAATGCTTTTTTATATGAACAGTTCTCCACGCTCATTATACATCTTATCTCTTTTTCTTTTTTAAATTCTGGACATATACTTCTTTCAATCGCCATATGTGGACCGCCACAATTTACACATTTGAAAAATTTTGTGTCACAATTCTCGTGGTTAAGACCACACTTAGGGCACACTCTTTTTTTATGTGGACAGAATTTTTTAATATGACTAAAGCGCCAGCAATTCGCGCACTGCGAGACTGGAAATGTATACGGTTCCACTATAAAACGACAACCGTATGCAGAAACATAAGGCGGTATAGCGGTACTCTTAAAACAAATTCGAATAGTTTCACTGTCAACCCATATTCCTTCACTGTTTTGACGACGTAAACGCCGCAAAGACACTATCTCACTCTCACATACAAAAATTTCTTTTAACTCTTCTATACTTGTGTCTAAATCTACTTGCCTCACTATACCATAACAAAATTTCAGCTCATCAGTTCTATAACATCTCCAATCTCTCTTAATTAATTCTTCGCATTGTATTAAAAGGTCAGCATTCTCTTTATCTCCAAAAGCAATCGATACTTTATAATTACTTTTAAATTTAATTCTTACTATATTCTTAATGTTCAAGTCCCTTAACAGTTTTGCGAAAGCGATTTGTTTAGGAAGTTGATCTTTTGACGTCAAAGTTACCTCATATATTATATCCGAACATTGAGAGTGAATCGAACTATTGTTCGTTACCTGAATGTCGTTTACTGTATTTCTTTTCGACTGCTTCTTAATTAACCGCTTCGATTTTCTATTTACCTCAATGAAATCATCATTGTCTAAATCACTATAATCTCTCACCCGTTTACGATGTATTGATTCGTCCGAAGACATAACCGCAGACATAGGGTGTAAACCAAATAGTTCGCCACCCGATTCTTCGTTAAACACACTACCGCATGGTTCGATCGCACACGCATTGTCAGACATTTTTATACGACGTTAAGCGCCTGCGCGTAAACAACACGTACAGCTCACACGGCTGGCGCCGAGCGACTGGATAAAAAGATAAATTCATGAAATTATTGTATTGTTACCGGGTTTTTATAAGTATACAAAATTTAAATTAAATCCGTCGGTTTATAGTGGGTCTAAATCGAATCGAAAGGAGAATTGGTTACATACAAACATATGTTTTAAGCTGATCCTGGCGATCCTTATCAGGATAAATTTATGATATTATTGTATTGTCATCGGACCTTGATAAGTGTTCAAAATTTGAACAAAATCCGTCGGTTTTAAGTGGGTCAAAATCGAGTCGAAACTTCGAAAGGAGTCGGTTACATACAAACATACAGGTGAAGCTAATAAAAGCGTGTTAATAATAAATACAGTGTTTTGATCTATTTAATTTTGTTGTCATTATTAAATTACATATTAATTTATTTATTTTATTTATTTTACTCTTTAATACAACTAAACAGACTTACATACTAGAACATACAAAAATAAAAGCAAGGAGCAGTTTAGTGTATTTGGCGGCCTTATCACTTAGAATAGAAGTGATAATAATATAATTAACAATTAATTATATTAATTGTTAATTATATTATTTAAATTTATATTAAAAATGGCGAACCTCAAAAGTTATCTTTTGTACCATTATGTACGAATACTACAAAGGCAACTCCTGACAAAAATCGGTGATCATAAATATATCAACATCAAGAATATTATTCGTAAGTAACTAACTAATTCGGAACCAACTAACAAATCGTATGTAAACGCTATGTACTGCAGTTAATAATAGCTATAACATTATGACGTCACAACTGTGGTGACCAGTCATGGCGCGTTTTTAGTCACGTGATTCTAACTTAAATTTCATCAATTTTTAATTGCTTATAATTAAAGGAAAAAAATTTTTTTTTAAGTTATTTGCATTAAATATCAATATTATTAATAATAAAGTTTCAAAATACATAAAAAAAATCAATAATTTTTTTTTATTCAAATACTCAATTGGTCAAGCATTCGCCCCGGATTGGCATGAAAGAATGCGGGTTCGAGTCCCGCCTCATGATAATTTTTTTCTATTCTTTATAAATTTATATTAAGAAGAAAATGTCACTTATCAAGAACTAACTAAGAAGACAACATAGAGGCTAAAACGATGGCTTCTAAATTAAAAGACCCTTTTTTTTTTTTTTTTTTTATAGTGGGGAAATCTTCCAAAGATACCCACGGCCCCCGGGGAAAATTAAAAGACCCTAAAGAAAGACAAGTTTACTTTCTAGTTTCTAAATTAAACATAACAAAATTAGTAATTTATGGAGCACCAATCTGTTCTTTTAAATTGCTAAAATTTATGAATTTTAATTTTGTATAATTCTATTATATTTTAACTTCCATATGGGAACACATATCCTGAATAAAACAATGTTATTTTTTAAAAAAATCCTTATCTTTTATCTACATGCAATTTAGAACAAAATTCGTATACACTTCTCTTTTCATAATATTAAGGCGTTACCCGGCAATTTCGACTATGTTCAACCTCTATAAAGTCTGGTACAACATAAAGCACAATACCGAAAAAAATATATAAAATAGGATGGTCTTTGATCTTTAATTGCTCGCGAGGACTTTTTTCCAAAGATAATAGATTTCTAGAAAAAAAATGTGCCGTGGTCATCGATTTTTCCGCAAATACTCTATAAACTTCGTAACCTGCTGACTTAGAGCTCTGAAAATTTTATGTTTAATAAATTATCAGTTACACAACAGTCCCTGACGAGGATTTTTTGTTTCACTGATTGGTATCTTTTTAAATACAAAATGAGAGGAAAAAAGAAGGTGCAGCGGGAGAGGTTTGAGATCCGTCAAGTATGGTCAAGGTTATTAGCGCATGTATAAGCCTTAAT
>CAJQZN010030343.1:0-18079 GCA_907164685.1 Colias eurytheme | reverse complement strand
CAATGTTATTGCAACCAACATAAGAAGTCTTAATAAGAATTTTGACAACTTTTTAATAACTATGGCTCGTACCAAAATTGAATTTGACGTTATAATTCTAACCGAGTGCTGGCTGACTCCTCATTCTACCATCAACCAAATGTATAACTACAACTCGTTCCACACGTCAAAGCATAGTAATAGAGCTAGCGGAATAGTGATCTACGTAAAAAATAATTTAACAGCAATAGCAAAGGAACTCGAAATTACCGATTGTGTAAACCTATACATTGAAATAGCTGATTTCTTTTCAATCCTTGCGGTTTACAGATCACCCTCTTTAAATCCAAACCTTTTCCTTCAATCTTTATCTCAAACCTTACGTTGTCAAAAAAACTTTCCTTGTCACATCTTCACCGGAGACATAAATATAGATATACTCCCCACATCACAAACACAAGATACTTCTTCTGAATATCTTTGTATCATGGCTGAACTAGGTTATGAAAGTGATATCAACGTCCCTACTCACAATAAAACATGTCTCGACCATATATTCACTAAAACTCAACTCGATAAAATTCCAATAGTTTGTAAATCAGATGTTACCGACCACGATCTTGTTATGCTGGGGATTAGCAACAGTAAACATAAAATCTCGAACTCGAAACGCATTCATAAAAAAATAAATATAGACGCCGTGAAGCAAGATCTTCTTCAGGTGGATTGGAGTCAGGTAAGGACCTGACCTGACCTGACAATTAAGGAATTGCAATTCAGCATCAGTTGCAGCCGAAACTTTCATGACGAATATTACCGACATCATAGGAAAACACTCTAGTATGAACATAATCAGCCGTTCTAAAAACACTCTAAAGCCTTGGATGACTCCAGGTTTAATACGATGTGGTAGGCACAAAGACAAATTACATTCCGAATTGCGAAAGGACCCTGAAAACCCGTTAAAAAGGCGAATATTCTCACGCTACAGAAACTTTTACATCTCTCTCTTGCGACGTCTCAAAGATGAATTCGACAGCAAAACACTTTCTGAAAATAAAAATAACCCCCGACCATACTGGGAAGCCATAAAACGCATAGCACATTTAAATAGCTCAAAAACTTGTTCCTCTGGCCTTTTAAATATCAAGACCGATCCTCTTGAATCGGTAAACATTTGCAACAATTATTTTTCAAATATCGGTCAAAATCTTGCTACGTCAAAGTTAAATCAATTGAATACCACAGAAGAATCTCTTGCTTCAAACTTCATTCCATCGAATTCTCCGGTTGACTCGTTCTTTTTGAACCCTACGGACGAAAAAGAAGTCCTGGACATCATTAATGGTCTTTGTAGAAATAGCGCACCAGGATACGACAATATAAATAATGATTTTATAAAAAAGATAGCGAGTTGCATATTGTTACCCTTGACATCAATCATTAATCTTAGCATGTCATCAGGTGTTTTCCCGGAGGTATGGAAATCTTCAATTATTACCCCGATACATAAATCTGGTCCCGCTTCTGAACCTAGTAATTTTAGACCAATCTCTCTACTTCCCAGTTTTTCCAAAATTTTGGAAAGATGCGTGAACAAAAGATTGGTCTCTTTTCTGGAATCACATAACCTCCTAGCTGGGCATCAGTATGGCTTCCGTAAAGGAAAGTCTACTGAAAATGCCGTCTCTGAGTTAGTGAACACAATAAGCTCTTCCCTAGACAGCGGGCGGGTATGTGTCGGAGTATTTCTTGATCTGAGTAAGGCCTTCGACACCGTCTCAGTTCCAATCTTGATTAGGAAATTGGAAGGTGTCGGTATAAGAGGATGTGCACTGGATTGGTTCAGAAGCTACCTTCAGGGAAGAACGCAGCGTGTGAGAATTAACTCGTACATTAGTTCGCCAGATCGCGTCACGTTTGGTGTTCCCCAAGGAAGCATTCTCGGACCGATCCTCTTTCTAATATATTTGAACGATCTCATTTCTCTCCCTCCTACCGATGCAAATATTATATGTTATGCAGATGATACTGTGATTTTATTTCATGGCCCAAGCTGGGCTGAAGTTTTTCATAAAAGCCAAAAAGGTATGTCCCAAATTATGTTGTGGCTTAATAATAATCTCCTCTCCCTCAATGCTACCAAGACGAAATTTCTATGCTTTCATAAAACCAGGGCAACAGCTCCTAAATCTCTCCCAAAGTTTTTCATTCACATGTGCGGTAAATCTACTCACCACGATAGCCGTGGCAGCGGCTGTAATTGTGATCAAATTACCAGGTCAGATTCTATAAAATACCTTGGTGTTATACTGGACGAAAAACTCACCTTTAATGAGCATATTAACGCCATGTCAACTCGAATAAGACGCCTGATATATGTAATGAAAACTCTCAGAACCAAAGTTGATAAGCACCAACTTATGACCATATATAAGGTATTATGCCAATCATTAATAACCTACTGCATTTCTGTATGGGGAGCCGCCTCAGCCTCGGTTATTATCAAACTAGAGAGAGCTCACCGTTCCATTTTAAAAGTTATGCTGCGAAAGCCCCCATTCTATCCCACAGTGTCTCTCTACAGGGATGCTAATGTTTTACATGTTAGAGGACTTTATATTTTACATGCAATCATCTCAATGCACAAAAAACTCTTAAAATCTAATTTTTACACAAATAACTCGAAACGGCTATTAAGAGCACCAACCCCATTGACCAAATGTTTCTTTTCCAAACGTTTTCAAAATTTTATGTTCCCATTCTTGTATAACAAATTCAGTAAACTTGTTAACTTCCGGCAATACACATTACTCAATATTAAATCTAAATTGATAAGCATTCTAGTGTCCAAAGACTATAAGCAGACAGAACAGATCCTAAGAATACTTTAACTGTACAATTGTATAAATAAGCATATAACTTTTAATATTAGATATTACTATTACTTTAAGTGACCATACCGTACTGATGTTCAAAGTTGCATTGTATTATACGTGTTGGACCCTATGTGAACCTCCATTTTTATTGTATAATCGCTTTATGGCCCCGCGAGACAGGCTGTGTCTAGTGCGGGGTCCGCTGTCATAATCTGTATATACTTTAATAACCTTCTTTTGGCAAATAAATATATTTTTTTTTTATCAAAATCGAGTCAACACAAAAAAATTGTCTCGCGCAAATTATTGCGCACTTGAGAAAGAAGCTCTTATTTGCTTCTACATATTTTTAATCTACTAGAGTACTATTCACTTCCAATTAATTACAATCATTTTATATCAAATAACTTAATTATAAGAAAAAAATTGAGATTTTCAATTCTATGAATGTACAAACCTTAGCCAACAAAGCAAGATGTTGGTTCTGTACGATAGCCGCTCTATATGTAGCTAAACCCCCTTCAGCCAAACCGGGGAACATTTTGAACAAATGTATGGACGATATGAACTCAACCACTGCGTCACCGAGGAATTCGAGTCTTTCGTTGTGTTTGATTTCCGATTCCGTTTCGTTGCTTTTACCGAAACGTGACATTATGTTGATTAGGGTTACGATACCTGGTGGGAAATTTAAATAAAACTGTCAAAGCAAATGTGCAGTTCCAACAAAATGAAATAATATAATATTCTATGTCGTCGTTACTAGGTTACGTTGTTGAATTTTGTTTTTTTTCTTTTGTTTTTGACAGTTCATGTCAATTAATGTTGCCTATTAAAATGGCTCTACTTTAGTATAAAAAACGTGTTATTGGATTTGTAACTTTGTAGCTAATATAAAATCTAAATCTGAAAATATTACTTTTAGATATTTTCCCTTTTCAGTTGTACGGTTTTACTTTATAAGCATTTAGTAAGCGCATTATCATGAAGTGATATTAATATGAGATGATAGTCGGCTCACCTTTCTTCCTAGTATAATGAATCCTCCTATCGCCATACTCAGGTTGTCTTATCCCACAATTTGTTAGCGTATTTCTCGCATGATCGGGATTTGTGCCAAAGTTCTCTCTATACGAAGGATGCGTTAAAGCCGTTTGGAGTAAAGCCCTTTGTTTGAATTTATAACTGATTATATTCTCGAGACTGTCTAGAGATTTGTGGAAACGCAAGTGACGGACCAGAACTGGGATTAACATGGCGTGCTGAAATTGAATAAGTTTTAAATTTGTTTCAGTGAAAAGATAATATAATGAACAGACCAAATCCCTGTTATTTTTATCAAATGTGAAATTGTATTTCATATTAATACTCTTATAACTATGCAGACTGTCCCGCCATCGATATGCTCAATGGAATTTTTCATACGCTAATAACGTTAAAATCCGACGCTTTTTTTTCTTTTAGATTAATTCAACGGCAAGACACCCTGTATTAGTCTGTATAAATTATGTATATATTTTATTTATTTATTATACTTCATTGTAAAGACATGAATGGACAAAGCAGAAAAAAATAACAATATCACAAAAAGGCATCATTTGTACAAAAGGCTATTGCTGAACAGCAATCTCTACCAGGCAATCAGATAGGAAAGAAAATGTGTGAAGGTCGCGGGATAGCGCAAAATAAATGATTATAATTATTTTGTACAGAAGTATAAATCCACACATTGTAAAAGGCATCGTACAGCGGCAAGATTTATTTTGCTCAGACAAATTGACGAGCTATACATACAACATATTATTATAACTTTCGCAAGAAAAACACATATTTTCAAGACATATTTCAACACATCAATAAAAAACTACTTTTCCATACTTGCACAACATCACACATAAGCCCCGTAGTGTGGAAACCTTCAGACGATATAGCGACTGTGACATCTCTTTTCATTTTACTCTGTGTGCGCATTTCTTGTAATGTCGCTTCTTTGGCCGCGAGCTTTTGGCGCTCGTTGAAAGACGGTTTCGCCATATTGGCTATCAAATGACGGTATTTAACGTAGAAACGCCAGGCTTTTTGATATCTGTAAGAAATTAATTATTGTCTTGATTGTTTTAATTTAATCGACAATGCGCTTGAGGAATGTTCTTGCATCTATTATATGGTTTAATTTATGTAATATTCGATCCCTAATAGAAATACGTTGTCAAAAATGTATGTAATACAAATACGCACTACAATCATAAATTCGTCATGTCAATATCAATAAAATAATATTCTGTCTAATTGATTATCAGAATTCAGAATATTATTTAATAACCCTTACGCGAGCGAAGCCGCTTGCAAAACATAGTAAAATCATAAAAAAATGTATACTTACTCTGGATTACCCGCATAACTGAGTTGAGGTGGTCGTATACCGAAATGCACAATTTCCGGGTAAAATGTACTAATATCTTTGGAATTTTTAACACTAAACGGAGGACTGCGATCTATTTGATCCACTCGAACTGAACAGGGCTTTTTCCCTGGATATGTCACTATCATGCCTATAAAAGTATGATAATATAACATGACAAAAATCATTAAGGCAGTTTGAAAAATTACAACATATGCTATGTTACTCTTAATAAAATACTCACTCCATTATTAATTTCACAAAAGTACAAATAAAGTTAGAGTTATAGCAAAATTCGCAATGCGCAATAAGCATATAACCTAAAGTTCATATAAAACAAGAAGAAATAATTATATTAAATAAATATATATACCTTTAATCCTGTCAACAAATTTTTGCCAATGATAATGATCCATGTTATGTACTTCTTCGAGTGATTCTGGTGGGATCAATAGACCACTTTCATCTATTAAGTATTTTAATACTTCACACATTGATAATACCTTTAAATATCAAAAAATAAGAAAAAAAAAATTAACAAAATTATAAAACAATTAATATCTTTAAAGGAATGCCAGTTAATAAAACATTTTTCATACCTCACAACCTCCTTCTGGTAAATACCTTACAAATCGTGGCATAAAATGAAACTGGGAACAAGTTGTATCTGAACCTTTACCAAGGTCCAAGTCTACTAACTCTAACAATTCCTTGAATAGAAATTCCTCTGAAAATTGTCACACATAATATTTTGAAAACATTAATATTTAATACAATAAACAGATGCTCCCTCTACAATTTTTTGTAAAACTTTTACTATACCCTCACTCAATTTTGCACAAAATTTAAAAAAAAATCATAAAAAATACATTTGCAAAAAAATAAAAACTACTTACCAAACATATCCAGCTCCTGGACTGTAAAATTCTTTGGAGCCGGTTCTTCCACATACAAAATAGTATATTCAATGTTAAACCTAATAACTTTACATGTGGGTAATTTCGCCAACTTGTAGTGGGAAAACATTGAAAAGCCAGAAAACAGAAATTCGTGTTCATCATGACTTATTATTGTCGGAGCTTTGATAAGAAAATTGGTGGGAGGCGATACAGTTATTCTGAAAACAACATAAATTATACACAGAAATAAAAGTTAAGGAAGAAGAAAATACGCAAACAAAGGGTAGTCCATAAGTAACGTCACACAAGTAGAAAAAAATAAGTATCTGATAATTTTTCCCTCAATTCTAATAATTAAAACAACAAAAAGTTAAGTAACACCTCCGCTTCAGGATGTAAAATGTGTTCTTCTTAATTTAAGCAAACAATTAAATCATTCTCATTTTGTATGATGAAGATAAGATGATAAGTATTGTTAAATACAAGTTATACTATAATATAGAATAGATACTGAACTTTAATTATAAACAAGAAAGAAAAATATTCCAAAAACTAACCTATAATGGTACAGTTTCTCAATATTGCTCTGTGTTGGGATACACTTGGGAAACTGTTGCTCTCCCGCATACACTCCATGGCGAATACCGAATCGTCTTGCCCGAGCACTACATCTGCACAGCGGGCCACCATTCATTTCGCCAGTATTATTGAACCTAGAAATATATATATATATAATACACAATATGAAGGACTTGAAATATACTTATTATATGTAAATAGACTATTTAAGACACTGGAAAAAATCATACAAATAACTTTGTTTACAAAAATAAAAATTAAAGATGAATAGATATGTGGAAATTTTTATGTGGTTAAATAGGGATTTTTATATATTGTTTTGGATTGTAATTTTTTTTTTGGTAAAAAAATAACATATATATTTGTTTTTTCAACTTTATTTTTGATGTAAATAATTTCAATAATTATAGAACAGTGAAATTTCAAAAGTTCATTACTAACCATAATTCTGGATGCAATCTCCTTGGATGGCTCTGTTTTCTCTGAAGTTCCAACATCATTCTATCTGTATAACCTTGCAGATTTTCTTCATCGAGACAATCTTCTTCTTCCGATGAAGATGATGATGAAGAAGATGAACCTTCATCTATTGAAATAACAAAAAATATTTTTTACTACTGATCAATTTTGGAGACTTTTAATTTAAATCTAAATTAAACTTAACTTCATAATCATTTTGTGTACCTAAGTCAAGTTATAGCAAAACAAGCTTACGGCCAATTGCGAATGGCTGATAATTCTAATAAGACCTGATATCCCTGCTTATGTTATGACCAAAACATTCTTAAAAGCGAAAATGACCAATTTTCAAAATTACCTTACATTGGCAAAGCACCATTTATTTATTTGACCTTAAAAATCTACCTTAATAATCTACTCGTGTCGGAAGCCAAGACTCTGTTTGAGTCGCAGAGCTAGTTAAGTAAGTAGTTACAAAATCTATATAAAAATTAAACTTACCATGATGTTTACATCGCTTAGCCTTCTGTGGCTTCAAGGGAGGCAGCTCGTCAACTTCAGGCCTTGCTTTCCTGCCTCTATCAATGAGCAGTGTAAAGAAATTTTCACAAACTTTCTCCAATTTACGAGTTTGTTCCACACCACTACCACCCTCTATTGCCTTGTAATATAATTCAGCTGGGGAACTTCTGTACCATATTTTTGGATTCTGCTGGATATATAAAATATTGCATAGATTAGATTTTAATTCAGTAATAAATTAAATAAATGCAAATTTGGGAATAAAAAAAATTTTATTCTAATCTAGATAAACAAACAAAAGTTGTAATTATCAGATTTATTAAATAAACTGCAACTTTGTTGTAAAATGAAAAGTTTCTACCAACCTCCTCTTCATCAGATTGATGTTCTTTAGACCATTTCTCCATTCTCTTGATTAAATCTTCTGAAGTTTTACAGTAATTTCTCCTGTAATTTAGAAAAGGGTTTTAGCAGAATTTACAAGGTTACACTTACAAGGGGTTTTATTTACAAGGATACCCTAACATTAATAATGGAATATTTTAAAAGCTATATTACCTATAGTCTTCTAATATTTTCTCTCTGTCAGTCATTGGTTTGTGTGGTGCTTCCGACCTTCTGGATGAAACAGATGATGATTCTCTGCTCCTATGAGACGAAGGCCTGTATTTATCCTCGTATCTATCATCTCCATGTTCCCGTCGATGACTACTGGACCTTTCTCTTTCATACCTGTGTCTCTCTCTTCTTTCCAAATAATATTTCCTAAGCTCATATTCTCTTCTTTCCTCTTCATACCTTTTCCTGTAATATCTATCATCCCTTTCTCTGTGGGAACTGCTTCTGCTATGGTGGCTGTAACTCGAACTATAACTCGGACTTCTAGATCTATAAGACCTGCTTCTTGCTTCCTTTCTATCTCTATCATAGCTGCAATCTCTTCTAGGACTGATTCGAGACCTTGAGCTAGACGCTATACTATCTTTGGATGACCAGGGTTTTTCACTTGAATCTTTTTTAAATATTTCCACACTTCTTGAATCATCATGTCTATTGGAACATCTGGAAGAACTGGGAGTGGAAATAGGGGATTTTTCATTAACCTTCATTTCACTACCACTAGATTTGCTACTCCAGCTTTGAGATGTGCATAGATTTTCGTTGTTTGTGGTTGCTTGGTTATAATAATAACCTGTGTCTCCATAGTACCCATAGCTTGGTGGCGGTTGAGTGGGCGGGTAAGGAGGCGGGTAGGGAGGCGGCGGATATGAAGGTAAGAGCGGTGGTATAGTCATTGGTGGCATTCCTTGTACAGAACTATAAGGTTGTGATACATTGGTCGAGGGTGCCGGTGGTGGTGGCGGCGGATAGTTGAACAACGTTTGCGATGGCACGGTGGCTACAGGAGGTGCTGGAACATTTAACCGAGGCGGTGGAACGGTAAAATCGATTGGAGGTAGCGACATATTAGAATATAACTACAAATATTAAACAGATAAGTAGATGTATTATTTATGGCTTATATTGATTGTAATTCTAACAATTAGTCTTATTGATTAAATTGATATTTAATTGATTCATATAAAACTTATTTGATAAAAATAAAAACTTGAAATTTTATTCCATTGTATTTTGTTAGCTACATGACAAATGACAAAACTGACAGCAGACAGATGTATCAAATTAAAAATTAAAAATGACATTAACATTAAAAATTATTCGAATAAGTATCGATAGTTAGAAATCGATTGGTGTAGATAAAAAACTCGATTATAATTTATGCAAAAAATGTTTATAAATTCATTTAGAGATAAAGGGCACATTATAGGATTATAACCAATAAGTACATATATTATATTGTACGTATAACGAATGTTATAGCTAAAAAGTATGTACATCAAACTCGGAAATTATGCTTTAAAATGTTTCTAAGGCCGCCTTTCCATCTGCAAGAAAACTTGCGCAAGAAATTTCCGCCAGTCTGACAGCAGCTTGCAAGTCTACTTGCAGGTGGAAAGCGGATTTAGACTTGAAAACTTCACAGCTACAATGATGCCCACTCTATGATTTCTGAATTTGCCTAGTATTTGGATGGCAAATAGTTCAGACTCATTGCAAAAAAAATCATAAGTGTCAAAGTCAATCTCTATTGTCATTTGTCTGCTGTCGCCTGTCGGCACTCGGCTGTCACTTGTCAGCGGTCACACAACAATTCGTGCATAGAGTAAAGTAATAATTCGTGTTTGGGACCACTAAATTCGTGAACACTTGTAAAATAGCATTAATTAATGATATAATTATATGTGATAAGTTATAATTAATATCGGTAAAATAAAACACCGAAATATGGCTGAGACTACAGAGAAAGTAGAAAGTAATTGTGATGCACGTCGTAGGATTCTCAACATAGCTGTATCAACTGTTCTATTAGAAACTGGCTTTGAATCGGCGGATAAAATGAGTTTGGAAACATTAACAGAGATGCTACAAGCGTGTAAGCAACACATTTTGTTATTAACTAGTACTTACAAATGTTTCAAGACCTGTTTTATATATGTATTATTATTTTTGTTCTATTAATTTCAGTTTTTACTGAAGTTGGAAATTCTGCCCGAGGCTACTGTGAACTTTCGGGTCGAGTAGAGCCCGTTTTAGGAGATATTATGATGGCTCTTATAAATATGGGTAAGATTAAATACACATTACGAAATATTACCTTATGTACTGTTTATTCATACCATAACCCATATTATTCCCCTATAACAATTAGAATAACTTAGGTTTTAAAAATGTAATGTTTTTCTATTAATCTTGAATCTTCGTTAAAATAAGATAAATTATACAGACAGAAACCACTAAAATAATTGATTTTAGTAACATAGAAATGGTTAAAAAAAATTCATCTTTTATTGCATACTTTACTATCCAAATCTTTTTAATCTAAATTTATTTATATTATATATTTTAGGTATCAATCTACAAGGGCTAGAACAATATGCAGCTCGGCCGAACAGACATGTGATCCAGCCTCCTCAGCAGGCACCAGTTCCTAGGACACCTGCGATGCTCTCAGCGGGATCAAAAGCTAAACCCTCGCCACATATACCATTCCATTTACCACCTCTACCAGACCCACATGCTTATATAAGGACTCCGGTAAGTGCATAACTATAGGACGAAAAATAAGCAATTAAATTATTATATCAATCAATGATTTATACTGACAATTTTTTTATATAGACACATAAACAACCTGTAACAGAATATGAAGCTATAAGAGAGAAAGCTGCCACACAAAAGAGAGATATAGAAAAAGCATTGACTAAGTTTTTGTCGAAAACAAGTGAAACACACAATTTATTCAATACTGAAGATAATCAGGTTTATCCTTGTAAGTAGATGTTTATGTGCTAATCTACCTCTTAATATATTTTTTTTTCTCTAATTTTGAAACTTTTAATTTTTAATTAACTTTTATAGTAGCATAGTATGAAACTCACAATGCCATTATAAACCAGTTAATGCAAAGTAGTTTTATAAAATAACACACTCCTCTATTTTTAGAAAAAATAAATATGTAATGCTAATCATTGAATTGTGTAAACAATAAGATTTATTTTAAATTTTCAGTGATAGCATGTAAGCCAACATTCCCTGCATATTTGCCATGTCTGCTACCAACTGATCAAGTATTTGATTTTGATGAATTGGAATATCACTTCCAAGTTGCAAATCGAACTGAAGACATGCCAGCTGATAAGAAAGGTATTATTAAAACGCTTTTAGCTTTACATGTATGTTTGTATGTGACACACCAAGGTAACTTGGGATTGGTAATTTCATGAGTTTAAACATATATTTTTTTTAGTCTTCTTTAATTTATATTATTATGCTGTTTCTCTAGTGTCCAGTTGTACTGTTTAATTTCAATCATTTTTAACATACACCATTTAAAATTAAAGCTTGCACAATCTTATACATTACTAGCTGCTCCGCGCGGTTTCACCCCCGTGGCTCCTCTCCTGTTGGCCGTAGCGTGATGTTATATAGCCTATAGCCTTCCATTATTATTCTATTTTTCAGACCAATCTGATAATGAAGGTGAAAATGGTGGGGACAATGAAAACGCGAATAATTCCCAATCAGAAAATCCTGATACAACTGGCATTTCAAGTCCAGATAGAAATAAATCTGGAGGTTAATTTGTGACTATTTTTAGATTAAGATTAAATTTAATTTTAAGACAAAACCAATATATTTTAAGACAATATTTTACATGCTTTTATTTCTGTACCTGGATAGTTCAATAACAAATAATTTAATTTTTTGAACAGACATTTATGAATAACACCAGGCTGTTAAAGATTACGACTTATGTGATAATTTGATTTTGTAGAGAGCTATGTTATATTTATTCTACAAGTACAGGAAAAAAAAACAATTCTTGCCTAAATAAAAATTACTATAGATGCAGTAGGGTGACCACTCAATATTTTTATTTAGTTTTTTTCCTGTTAATTGCATTTTTTGAATACAGAAGACTGTAGATCTGTGGGGTCACAAAATAAAACAACACTATATTGTTTATTTTTTAATCTTATAAAAAATTATTGTAGAGATTTAGAATTAATAACAGGCAGGGCTTTCACTCCATCCTTATTAACGACTGTTACTTGGAAGTTAGGCAGACTGACAAACAGACGCCTGTGGACCTCTTGTACACACAATTTCAGTATGTTGTAAGCTTCTTCTTCTGTCAAATCTGAAGTAAAACAAAAAAGCATAAGGTCATTGATAGTAATGGAACATATGAGTGCAATATAAATTGTGACCATAATTAACTAGTGGTAAATGTAAATTGAATATTTTAACTTTTTTCCTAAGCTGTGTATCAAACTAAAAAATGGAGCAGCAGATAACCACCAGAAAAATAACATTGCATTGTTTCAATAATATTTTTCGTATATTCTTTGTCATAAAATGTAACTTTTAATGTTATATTTCCCCGATCATAATAATAATTATCATTTATAATTTTTGTAAAAATTAGTAATACCTTTCTTATGATGACGGTCCATGATACTCAAACTGAGAAAACCACCATAGCCATGAGCAGCAAAAGGTACTTTAACACTTGATGCCAAATAGTCCATGAAATATAATTCTGGACCATTCTCCTTGTCATAACCTCCCATCAAAATATTTACAAAATATGGTGTCTGAAAAATAAGAAATAAGATTATTTATTATGTAGCGCTTAATTAGTTTTACTTCTATAATAATCATAAAGTAATGAATTACAGCTATGGTAATTGAAATTCAAATTTCAATGCAAATATTAAATTGAAATGTAGTTATTATTATTTTGTATTGGATATTATTCCAAGAATACACTGTAAAACTTATCTAGTGAAACCAATTTTATGACCATATTATACAATATTGAGTAACATACAATATGTTCTCTCACGGAACCAATATACAAAATCCATATACTTACACGACTTCTCAAGTATTCAGCCAAGTTCTGGCGAGTAAAGTTAGCCGCTGCTGATGGTCCCAGTTCATAACTGTTCCGCATTTTATAGAGCTGGATGTTCTTAGCTATGTACTCTGCGAACTGTGAGGTATCGCCAGAATCGCCGATCACTCCCATGACAAGTTTGTCCGATATTTTGTATATTTTATCCTCATCTATATAAGAAAATTAGTTTACTACAAAATAGAACATTACCTAGCTATTCCATTTCATAAAATATATAACAACGAATGTGCTAACTCACCGTCTTTCATGACCATAATACTGTGGCTGTTGGTCTGATCAGCAGCTATCATAACAAAGTCATTGCATTGTATACCAAGAAGGCATTGTAATTGTATGTTCGACATTATTGAAATATTATTTTATAGTAAACGTAAATCAAAAGCCGCACCAGAATGCCAGAAACAAACAATCAAAACCTATATAGTACTCTGTGCCTATATAGTATTTAGTAAACCGCAACTCAGCGCTCGGCCAAAATTCAGATGTCAAATTGTCAAGTCATTTCAACATAGATAAAAAATTACACAGATTTATATAAAATCAAGCAAGTTGTGCGCAGAATGGCGCAGAAAAATATTCGAGACTTAGATCATTAAGTAATGGATAACACTCGCAGGCGTTTCTCCTTTTGCCGAGGTATAAGATTATTCGAATCGAAAAATCTTATGCTTTCATAAAAACTACTTGCGTAATCGATTACAAACACTCTGCGTATTCGTAAAACATCGAAAGGACGTCTGTGAGTGCTCCGCTAAAAATGCTGTTTTGCACTGTCAAGTCTTGCAGAAGCAATTCAAACATGTCGAATACCCCTTGAGTCTTGACCACCGTGCGGCCCGATCGGGCCACGACACAATAGATTTTCTATTGTATCTGTGATTCTGGGGGCTGAGGCATTAAAAAAGATGGAAATAACCTTTCATTTGTGTAAATTTTTTTTATTTTTTTAACGTACATTTCTAAATAAATGCAATTTCTAATAATCGTCGATGTATCGTTTAGCGATATGATCAAGACAAATAATCGAGTCATGTTTACTCGATCATTGATGCGGCCCCACGAGACTACCATGGAAAGAAAATATACAAATTTAATCTTTATGAACTAAGAGATAAGGTTGAATTTAAAACGCGATAATGAACCGCATTCCTTACGAGACTATCTTTTAAAGAAATACAAATTTAATCTTTATGATCTAAGTTATAAAGTTGAATTTAGAACGCGATATTGAACCGCACTCCCCACGAGACAACTTGGAATGAAATACAAATTTAATCTTTATGAACTGATGAGTTGAATTTAAAAACTCGTCGCTTAAAAGGTCGTAAATTTTTACGACTTTCGTGGAACAAATTATTTTTGTGAATGTGTGATTGTGTTTCAATAGTGTGAGTTACGCTCCCCGCACCAAAATCAGCAGAAAGTTTAGTTAGAACATTAGCCAGCGTACTCCATCCATTACTTAATGATCTAGGATTCGAGACGAGTCGAGTCGAGTGGTTGTCAGCTGTCAAACCTTTTTTCCATATTTATTCACAACTAGCGGTCTGCCCCGGCTTCGCCCGTGGTACATATTTACGTTTTCTCTACATACGAACCATCCTCGTACTTCAAGGAATATAATAAAAAAAGAATTATCGAAATCGGTTCAGCCGTTCTCGAGTTATGCGCTTACCAACACATTTTGCGATTCATTTTTATATATAAGAGAAGATTAGGACGTGTTGTTCAGTAATTTATAGATTTCCCAAAGAGGCTAATTTAAACGAGAAATGGATAAATGCAACGTGCCGAGTTAACTGGATGCCGAACAGCACTAAGCAGTCTAAAGCGCCTTATTCACGGTCCATCTTGCTGTACGTCCCGCCAAGGTTATACAAACGCACGACGCAAAACGACAGTGAATAGTATTGACGTACGTCGATAATTATTATTATTATGTTGCTGGATGTGCACGAGTCACGACCAATTTTTCGTCCAGCGAGCACCCCCACCACCGCGAACGTCGTGCAGATGGACAGTGAATAGCGCGGACGTACGTCAGAGCGATGATGCATTGTGCACTGCGTGCTCGATCGTGAATAGGCTTGCTGTACAGCAGATTAGGCAAAAATTCTGACACGCACGGTTCACATTCAAATTAATGTAAATACTTGGAAACGTGGCCTATTGATATGATTTTTTGTGATAACTTAGTAAGTACATGAGCAAGCAAGAAACAGTTATTTTATGTTTTTTATGTACACAGGAAATACCCAATTATCATTACTTTTAGATCAACCTAGGTACTGTTTATATTCAGAAGTTATTATTTTAAAAGAGCTCCAAGGCGAATTGTTGAATAACACATATTTTATGCAAAAGTCCACTGCAGAAAAATGGTAATTTATTTAAAAAAAATGTCCTGACTAAATATGTACCACGGGCGAAGCTTGGGCGGACCACTTGTTACATTTTGTACTTCCTACCTACCTCCTCTTTCATAATATTACTCCACACAGTAGGTTGCGTGGAAGAGATCACTCTTAAGTGATAAGGCCGCCTTCTGTGCTGGACTAGTTATAAGTTTTAATTTTAAGGATTTATTTGTATGTCAGCACAATAAAGTGTTAATAAATAAATAAATAAATCGAGACTAAAAAATAATAGTAATATGCACAAAACTACCTTCATTTATAAAAAAAGACGGGATGCACTCCGGGAGTGCCGGCAGAAGTGAAAACTTGATTATTAACGTTGAGCATGTTTGATATCCATCCGTCTTACGCTTTTTCGATCAGGTCACGTGTCCTGACGCGAGTTTAAGATTTTATACCCAACGCCGCTAAAGAAGTTTTCACTTCAAAAATCTATAAGCTAGCCTATCACATTGGAGAGGAGCTTTGAAGAGGAGTTATGGTTATAACGCAAAAACACTGAAAAAAATATTTTTTTCATATGTGCAGCTTGCAAGTTGCAGCTGTTCGATTGCGCGAATGTTAATTTCTATTGTATTATTGTAGGGAGGTGGGGGGATAAAACAAAACTACCTGCATTTTTTATAAAATCGATACTCTAGAGTCTAGCTTATCGAATGGAGGAGAAAGAACACAAGACCACATAAAAACCATAAATTTATTTTTTGAATTTTTTTTTTATTTCTTCAGAATCAGAATATATTATTTTCGCTTCCTGCGGTCGCGCTTTGCTGAGGTTGAGGGCTGCTTTATGTGCACCTTGCGCACGTGCAGCTTGCAGCTGTTCGAATGCGCGAACGCCTTGCCGCACACCTTGCACTTGTAGGGCTTGTCGCCCGTGTGGCTCTGCGGGAAATTATTATATAATTATAATATGTTATGCTACTTTCCTAAGTAACATTATAAAGACGAAATATTCTGTCTTCTATGTTTCTTCTTCACGCTTAAACCATTAAACCGATTTGTTACAAATATAGTTTGTGACTTGAGAAAAGATATAGGATAGATTTAATCCCGGAAATCTCACGGGAACGGGGCCTATGTTTCTTGTTAACACGTGGGTAGCTGCGGGTGGAAAGCTGGCAAACGATTGGCTGGCATGCGGCATGCAGTCCCGTCCGATTAGGGCCCTTCCGGCCTCCTCCACTCAAGCGACAGCTCAAGCCGAGGTTCGAGATCCCCGTGGCGGACCCCCGCCCGCATATCGCTACCAGGGTGGACCTTCAGTTCACCCCCGCGTCCGCGTTAAAATGTAGAAGCCTTTCTGGCTAACATTGAGAAACACCACACAAAAAAAAAGCGGCATGCAGTGCGGCCAGCAGGCTACACTCACGTGCAAGTGGCGGTCGAGCACGCCCTTGAACTTGAACGCCTTGCCGCACGCGCGGCACACGTGCGGGCGCCGCTCCGAGTGCACGGTGCCGTGCCGCAGCAGGTTGGTGCGGTTGTGGAACGCCTTGCCGCACTCGCCGCACTTGAACGCCTTCACCGCGGAGTGCGTGTGCTTGTGATTCATGAGGAACGTGTTTCTCTGAGGATTTTTAATGAACTCTATCAATTTTTAAGAAAAAAATAAAAACAAAAAAAAGGAACGTAGATATAAAAGACGAAATAATAATCAATCAGGACAATTTTTCACACACGGTACGATCTGATCCCATTCTAAGCTTTCGCTTGTGTTATGGAAACCAGATGCCCGATAAACATGCATACAATCATTTTAAATAAATAATTATATAGATAATTAACACCCAGACACAGAGCAAACATCTATGTTCATCACAGAAATATTTGTCCCGGGTGGGAATCGAACCCACGACCTCTGGCTTGGCAGGCAGGGCCACTACCAACCAAGCCAACCGGTCAGTCAAAATAAAACAATATCGAAACAATTTGCATTTAAAGTATCATGTTTTCTTACTTTATACTTTATAGATTTTCACGAGGCTTCTGACTAAGTGAACTAATTGTTGCTTTACAAAATTAATGTAATAGACTCAAATTAATCTGCGGCTTTTACCTCGGAATATTTATTTATACATGTTTGAAATTATTTTCAATATACTTAAGCAAAACAATGAAGAATCACTAAGCATTTCTCATAATCCCCTCTCAGGTGTCTCTCAAGGATCGCTCTTCGGACCAATATTATATATAATCTTTATATACCGTATGACAAAACAGTCTGACTAAAGTAATAAAACCGATATCACATACTTACAAGGAAATTGAAAAAACTAAGTATGTAATGTATTAATTTAGTAAAATTGCAAAATCATTTTTTTGTATTTGATTTTATACGAGTTTAATATGTGGGTGATTATACAAAAATGGGGTAACTCGATGTCATCAGCCAATTT
>CAJQZN010030342.1:0-33732 GCA_907164685.1 Colias eurytheme | reverse complement strand
AGCATCCATTTCTTTTTTGCATTCTTCTCTTTCCTTTAGGGCTACATACGTTTGGCAAGCCAAGTTTTGACATTCTAAAAACAGGCGCAATTTTTCTACAGCCATGTGCTTGTCCAGCTTGATATCGTGTAGCTGATTTGCGATAGCGGTCCGACCCCGATCAATGTTTTGAATAAATTCATTTTTTTGTCTTTGCTTTTCTTTCTTTAATATATTCTCATATTGATTATATAATGTAGTCGCTTGCTGTTTAAGAAATTTTTCATAGCGTGATTTCATTTTTAAATGGGTATTTTCTTTATTTCGTTCGATTTCTTTCATTGCGGCGTCAAATAACATCGTCTCAATTTTGTTAATTGACGTTTTATAAATGTCGGTAAATTCATGAAAAGCTTGTTGGATTTTTGAGGTATTTTGTTTTGCCGCCTCTCTAGACGAGTCGTCCCACAGGCGACAACAGGTCAGCTCAATTCTTTGTTTCCAACTGTCGTCGTTCGCTTCAAGAATTCTACGTTTTTCTTCTTCCATCTCCCGACGATGATCTTTTACTAATCTTTCTCCAAAGAAGTCTATACCATTGAAGCCTAGCTTAGAAAGGTGTTCGTTCTTAACCGGTTTCATAACCGTCCTTCCAGCTAATATTTCGTGGGGCGGGACATACCAGTCATTCCCACCGCCCTTCATAGGGGGCTCAAGCCCTGCCAGTACTTTTAATTTGGGAGTCATCGATTTGAAATACACATTAGCGAGTGCAGGAGTCATTTTATTCTTCATCACGGTTTGGGTCGGTACTTGGTTCCGTTCGAAGTAACATTTCCTTTGGTAGTAATTGTCACTAAGCCTTGGCATTTTTAAAAGTTTATTTAATAATTTAATCTGAGATTTATTATAATTTGTAAAGTTGTATACTCAGAAACTAAGCTCAGAAAATTGTCATGATAATTTTATCATAGCTTTTTAATTTTGACATGAAAATTGGCAATGCAAGTTTTTATACCTAGATATACCTAACTACAAGTTTTTATATAATAAAATTAATACAAGGGAACTCAAAATTATACCTAATGTAACTTTGTAAGGACTTCTTAAAAATAATAGAGTACAACACTACTATTTTCAATGATATGCGGCTTCGCCGTTAAGTCTCAGAATAATACCCAATCGATATAATTTAATAAAGTATGTACGTATAAATGAGTTTTTGGGCTCATTGTGACCATAAAATGAACCCAAAAATGTATTTTACCTACGGATACAGATTCTTGCAAAAATGCGGGTAAAACCGCGGAGCACAGGTAGACATAGGCTAAGTGACTCAGGAAAAATGTAGCTTTTTGCTTATGAAAAAAATAGGTAATAGGTGAAGTAGATTTGTTTAAGGGGATTACTATGGTCAAAACCGGAAAACACCTTATACATATTGAATTTTGTTGAGGAAACTGTTGGTACGATTGTCTTAAAAAAAATATATGTGATACTCAAGGATATAATTAACAAAGTGTATTGTATACTTTTCAGTTAAGAACGGCCTAAACATAAAAAAAAATACATACAAATCAACCCCTTTTTGAACATAAAACGCATTTTGTTAGGAAAACGGCTACATATTTATACATGAAATTTATACCAAAAATATGTTATGATATTTGTAACAACTAGTATTGATTGTTTTTTCAATTTTCATTATTATCGTTAAATTATCAAGAAAAAACTCAAATTTATAATAAAACCCACATAAAACCTCACCTCTATTGCATATTTTCGATGAAATTTGACGGTGTCAGTTCGACTCTGACGGGGGACTGTACGTGCGGTTTTTTTTGCAAAATAACGCTAAAATTCACCGAATTGAATGTTTTGTTAAATTAAACCAGATTGTAATAGGTATTTACATGAGCAGTTCATGAAATGAAAGTCAAAAATAGGTATGTAAAGATATAAAAATCTGTTTGTAAATTAGTTTTGTTTTTGAAAGGCGTCATTGAATAATATCCAGTGTTGATAATTTTTGACAGTAAAATATTATCAGAAAACACATACCTAGTACCTACCTATAAAACAGTAACCAGATTTTCCCTGTGCCTTGAATATTTTTAAAAAAAGATTAATTGCTATTCTATCGTATATTTTAAGGGTCCAAAACAATCCAAAGCCGGGAGATACTGACACAAAATTTTGGGTCATTTGTAACCGGATGGCGGTTCTACAGTGGTCTTAGTACGCAATGACAAAAAGAAAAATCATGGTCAGAACAGTGGTACCGGCAGACTAGTCGCGTGGGCTCGTCGAACTCGTCGGATAAATTACGGAAGGCAAACGATTTGTAACACAAAAATTTTAGGATTTACCGATAGCCCATAAAAAAGAAGTAGGCGGTAGTGTCATGCCATACTTTTCCGGTGTAATTTACAGCCCACAATACCGACGTGAATGCGTTGATTTAAAAAAAAATTCAACCATTTGTACCAGGCTAATTTTTGCACAGGTAATCATAGTCCAGTAGCCATGTACGAAAATCGTCATGCCATACCGTAGACAGAGAATCCAATAGACACCGGCAATGCGTGTCGCAGAAAGAGATAAAAAAGAATACGTCACAATATTTAGGGTTACCATGTGAGGGAAAATTTACCCCGCAATTTGTAAGATACAAATCTCTCTATCATTATTCACATAACATAAGTGGATAATAATGAGATATCCACATTACTTACATGTTTATACTAATTTATACTAATATTATAAAGAGGAAATGTTTGTAATTATGTATGTATGTATGTATGGTTTTCACGCATAAACTACTGGACCGATTTCAAAAATTCTTTCACCTTTAGAAAGCTGCATCTTCACTGAGCAACATAGGCTATATTGCATATTCAAAAAAATTAGATATCCTTTCCAAAAATGCAATAATATTATATCCTTAATAAAAATTCTGTCATCGCGTGCGCTGCGGAATCTATTGAAAATAGAACAAATAAATGTTCTACGGTATTATAGAATGGACCAATATCTACAAGAAAGTCCGCGATATTCCATTCAAAAGATATAATGAATTTTTAAAAGTGTCAATTTACAGAAAATAGTAGGTATACTGTTTAATACAATGAGGAGGCGTAGTGCGGGACGGGGTGAAGGTGAGGAGGGAAGGGACATTCGCAGGAACTACTTTAATTCCGATTTGAGAAATTCTTTCAGTGTTAGATAGCCCATTGATCGAGGAAGGCTATATTGTACCATAACACCCAACAGGAGTGGAGCCACGCGGGTGAAACCGCGGAGCGCAGCTAGTATATTATAAACATATTACTTTTATATGGGTAATACATATTATGTATAATATACACATACCTATCACTACATAGTATAAAACAAAGTCGCTTTTTCTGTCCCTATGTATGCTTAAATCTTTAAAACTACGCAACGAATTTTGATGCGGTTTTTTGTAATAGATAGAGTGATTCAAGAGGAAGGTTTTATTATACATATAATTATTATTATATAATTTATTATGTTTTAGACAAAGCGGGCGAAGCCGCGGGTGGAAAGCTAGTATATTATATAATATGAATATATATCATTATCATAATCCCATATGAAAATGTGTATGTAATGATAATGTAGATGAAAACTCGATTGTTTATTTTTTAAAGTGAAACTTTTATTACATCGTCTCAAACTTTTTGGTCTGTGTAGCGCATGTCGCGTGTATCGCGGCTGCCGAGTAGGTATACCTACTCGGCAGCCGACCGACACGCGACATGCGCTACACAAAGCAGTGTTCGGAACCGTTCGAACAGTTTCACTTTTACCGTGGTTTCATAAAACCACACAACATTTTTATAAAATACGATATTTTGTTTTATTTTTTATAAAATAAAATAAAAAAAAAGTAAAAGAATGTTTATTTTCGTAAGTATTAACAGATGTACACACGTTAATTATATTGACCGACCCGCGAAGGCGCAAAAAAAAAACGAAATTTGCTTAATAATAATTTATTATAATAAAAAAATTACATTTAAATTATCTCTAACTTAATTAACTACGTCCTTCCGGTTCAATGTTGGAACCAAGAGTGTCCATTGTCTTCGGCGGGGCAGCGTCGCGGTGGTGGTGATTGCCGTAATACTTTCTAACCTTCGGTTTTGGTTTCCAATCTGTTCATCCTGTAGCTACAATCCAAATTTGTCGTAAATTATCCGGTTCAGGAAAACTGGAACAAGCCATAAAATATTTCAGATATTTAATTAAATACACACTGCAGAATATATATTATTATTTCCCATAATAGTGGGTAACAATTTGTAGAAAAGTTGGCAACACAAAATTTTTTAGGTTAAAATTTATAATTGTTATTTCTGTGGTTTTTAAACAATGTATTCAAGTCAACAGCACGTGATACACAATATATTAACACGCTGAAATATCATGAAGGCCTATAAACTGATAAAGAGTTGTATACTTACGAGTGAAAAGACAATCCAGGCATTTTCGTTCCACTATCACTTTTACACCCTTTAACGCTACACCGCACCATGGTATTATTTTATAAAGTATTAACAGTAAGTCTAAATCATTCGAAACCAAACATACCATGAATTACGTAACTTATAACATGTAAAAACTATATTTTTAAGGAAGACGATAGCTAGCTGTCAAACTTTGTTTATATAAGTAGGTTGCTATTCTTGAAAAAAGTGGCACGCTGGGTGAAACAAAAAATTTTATCATTCTCTCTCATTTCTTTACACAACACCGGCATAAGTTGCTCTTTTTCTTGTGTGAATGCGACATAAGATATCAATTTGTCTATTGGTTTCTCTGTCTACGTGCCATACTTTTCAGACAGTTCCAAATGGTCGCCATACCGCCGAAAATCAGCAATTTTTTTTAATATTGTATAAAATCATTTAATTTTATATTATTGTATAAAATCGTAGGAAAGTCAAAACTGACATAAACGTATAGCAACATTTTTAGCCGACGCCATTATAGGACGAAATTCTCAATTCAACTGAATTTTTTGTTGGTTCCGTTACCTCCGCAGTTTTAACTGGGTGAACCGATGATTTCTTCTACACTAATATTATAAAGAGGAAAACTTTGTTTGTTTGTTTGATTGTAATGAATAGGCTCATAAACTACTGGACTGATTTTAAAAATTCCGTTCACCATTCAAAAGCTACATTATCCACGAGTAATATAGGATAGGTTTTATCCCGGAAATTCCACGGGAACGGGAACTATGCGAGTTTTTCAAAAATTAACCCCGAACTAACTACAAAATACGTAACAAGTCGAAAAAAACGTGATTTCTTGTCCGTTCCCCGATTTTTTTCGGTGTGTGTAGGTTGCATGCATATATTCCTACTAGGTATGAAGAGATATACAGAGAACGCTAAATACATTTGCCTGGTCACCATTACCATTCGATACACCATGACATGGTAGAGGCCGTTCTATAGAATTACGTCAAATAATGTACTCCATCTTTTATATCTCTGTAGGTGAGATGTTCTCCACCCTAGCCATCATCAGGTCTCCAGAATATAGTAGAGTCCGTGTTGAATAAAATTAATTTCTAAATCGGTGTGATCTTAACTGTTCCCCACTCTAGAACTTATAATTACTTGCGGTCTCCAGAATGGGTCATGTAGTAGAGACTTTGCTTATAACGGTTAATGTTGAAAGATGAGTCTTCCTACATTACACAATATTTACTATTCATAAATGTAATATGTTACTGCCTCTCAGAGAAAACATAAATTAGGTAGAAACCAACTAACACATTACGATACAATACGATACAGTATACAATTCCATAATCTTTGGTCACTTTTACTTCAACAACGATGTATATTTATAGAGGGTGGTTAAAAAAACAAATTCAAATGTAGTGACAGAATCATTAAGGTCGTTGAACCGTGTAATTGCCTTAATAAAAGTAACTATAATTCAGTTTCCTCTTAAAGGCTTATTACACTACCCGATATGAAGGGCCCTGCATCTAGGGTGGGCGTGTTCCCTAGTTAGTGTGGCGCTTATTACACTTCTCTGCGAATTGGGCCCTAACTCAGTTTATACGCGAATGTCTAGAGAGATAAACGTATTGTTGCATTTTACATTATGCCGCCGTCAGTATCGAAACTTCAAAAAGTTGCTGTAGCAGTGGCAACCGTTGACGCAATAACAAATATTAAAAAAAGAAGAGAAAGATCTGGGTGAAAGAGTATTTGCGGTTACGTGAAAAGCTTTCAAATATGCAAATACTAAGCGTGCTTGAACCGGGAGTTTTAATGAAGTAATTAGAGTAGGTGCAGAACAATTTGAACACTTGTTGAGTTTTAAAACAATTAAATAAACAATTGATTTAAACAATTTATTTATTTGTTAACATGGCGGTGTGATCACAAACATTTGGAACTTCCCTTTTAAGTTATATAAACCTGTAATAGGGAAGTTTGGTGACACCTTACATACAAAAGCAGCCACTCCACGCACTAGTCGCGCGGCAACTGAGCTCCCTAACCGCCCTAAACGTTATTACATCACCCAATCTGCAGGGCGCTTAGGGAGCTAGGCAGATCGGGCAGACCCGATCGCCCTAAATCGGGACACTAACTCCCTAAGTCTTATTACACCACTCTTAGTTAGGGTTAGGGTCCCTAAAAATTGGGTGGTCTAATAAGCCTTTTAGTTTAAATTGGAAGGGAACGAACTCGACGCAATGTCCATAAAAGTTTAAAAAATGTCTCGGCTTCAAGAGTCAACCTTAAAAATTTAGTAGGTACATTCAGACTTGATTCAGAAAAGTACCTTAGTTATATGGAATCGAAAAATAAAATCGAGAAATAAGTTTAATTACACTACAGGTACCTAACTACTGTTAACTTTTTTTTGTGCAGATTTTTTTAATAGCAAATGCAGTTCGTCATGGCACTTCTGGAGGAGACGCAGATTATTTTTAGAAAAATGTATTTTAATTTCAGTACAGGAGCGCGGCAGTAGTTTAGCGGTCCATTAAAATCGGTTCAGCCAATCTTGTGACATGAGCGGACAGCGGTATAACTGGACTTTTTTTTAATTACCTTCTATAAAGTAACATTTAGTGACGAAAAAACTGCTAAAACATTGAGCTACATGAATTTCGTGTTAAGGTTGTCTACTTACGAACGTTTTTGTTTAGGCGCAAAAATGTAAAAGTTTTCATCGCCCTGTTGCACCTCATTATGAATCTTCATCGGGAGTTGAACCCTGGACTGTTGATTCTTCTGTGGTTGATTCTAACGTTATAACTATACCTACCAGATAACTTTAATATCTCTCGCAATCAACACATTCGTTCTTTCAAACTCAAGAACTTATTTATGTAAGTTTTTACAAGTGCATATGAATTTGCATTTTTTTAATCGACTACCCTATTAGATTGTCGCTTCTACCGAGAAGAATCGGCAAGAAAGTAGAAAGTTTTTTAAAGATTTTTGAAGTACAATAATTATTAATGATTTTTTATAACACACTAAATACATATTGTATCAAGAGTGATACAAATAATAACTTGGACAGATAGACTACAGGCCCGTGTTGGCGTGTTGAAAAAAAATATGGGTCATTTGGCCACCAGGTGACCTATCTAGAACGATATATTTTTGTACGGCATTCTTTACCACCAATAAAACGCACATTTTTGTACGAATCTTATTATTTTATGTTCATATATCGTTCTAGATAGGTCACCTGGTGGCACACCCCGGACACTCCATACAAAATGATCGTTTTGACAGTCACACTGTAGAGACTGCAAATGTGTGTGTTAACGCTTTATGGTTGGCACATTTGTGACTAGCGTAAAAAAAAATTCGCGTTTTTCTGATGAAATACATCCGTAAACAGCACAATATCTAACCATTTTCTACGAAAAACGATAATCACAAATTCAAAATAATAAAATTACTATAAGTCAATTTGATTAATGTTGTCAATCTTCGTTGCGTATCGTCCTTACAGAAAAATATGGCCCATTTTATGTCTGATCGCGCGGGGGTGAGGTAAGTTTAATTTTGGCGGGAGGCGGAGAGTGTCCGTTCTGTAGCGTTAGCTACTATTATGTATTCTGTGCTGGTGGTTCAAATGACCCATATTTTTTTTCAACACGGGCCCGTAGTCTAAGAGGGCGGTTTTATCGCTATAAGCGATTTCTGCCATTTTATCTTTAACGTTATTTTAACTTTTAAGACAAATTCAATTGTGTATTCAAATAAAATCGTCTAGAAGTTATTCAAAATATAGGAAAGTATTAGAAAATTATGCTGTCGTAACTTTTTAAACGCATTTTGATCTTTTCAATATTATGGTATTATTAAATAGATAAATTAAATGTATAACAAGATACTTTTATAACTAAAGATATATTGTATTGACTTATAATAGAGGAAAATAAGAAATAAAACAGCATTTAGATCTATAAAAATCTTTTATTAAAAAATCACTGCGATACTGTGTAATGTCGACAAACGACGGCTACGCACACGATCTGCCATTACAGGTAACAACAATCAATGTGTTCAAATGTAACATACCTCACAAACAATTAGACTAATCCAAAGCAACCTTAAATAAATACATTAAAGTAAGGATTTCTTCGCGCACGTGTTTGCGCCGCTTTTTGGATAATTTTGCTGCATCGTGACATTCCAAGACCCATACAATTACAGAATATATCTTAAATTACAATAAATTCAGTACTAAAACTGAAAACCGCTTCGCGACCGCACAACTACAGCACCAAACTGAACGATACAATGAAATTCAATATTTTTTAGTGTTAAAAATAATGTTTCCGAACCTGCGGTTAAGAAATATCCGTAAAGGCATTCGAGTCATATACTTTTGGTCTCATCGTATCGTTCAATTTAGATTTTAACCAAAACTTGCAACGTACACTTGTATCACAACGCATTAGATCAATTTAGTTCCTATCAAAGTGTTAAAGGAGTTTAAAAAACACACCATGTACATTTATAACGTGTGACAATCGCCATTAAATTTTAAATCAACAAAATGAATTTATATTAATACTAATTCAACATCAGATAAGTTGCACAAAAAAGCTGTTTCTACGCGAGTAGTAACACACCATTGTACAATCAATTTTTTAAAACAACAATATTACAAATAACTAAAAAAGAACAGAATTCACATCAGAATATATTTGTGTGTCTATCTACCCCCCAATATAGTTGTGTTTATACCAGGTGAAAGGTAAGACGTCAGACGAATTGAGACAGGAGCTTCTACTCATGAAACTGAACAACTTTTGTTCTACAACTTTGCTGAATTCGTAGAAAAAAAATTGGGCTTTGTATGAAAATCGGTCAGCTGATTAGCGAAGTTTCCTTACAAAGTCCAATATTTTTTTTACGAATTCAGCAAAGTTGTAGAACAAAAGTTGTTCAGTTTCATGAGTAGAAAGAAGCTCCTGTCTAAATTCGTCTAATGTCTTACCTTTCACCCTGTATATGTACCCCCAAGAAATAAAAAGAAGGCTTTTTATTTGCGTATACCCCCCCGTGCAATGTGACACAAGTGTGTGCGCGTATGATGTATGTATGTATACGTAGTGTGTGTATGTGTGTACGCGTCTAGCTGTAGAGGTCGTCGTCAGCGGCCTCCTCCTGGAAGGTGGGCTGGTCGCCGCCCGACGTGCCCGTGCCGCCCGCCGCACCGCCGCTCGACGGGAACCTGATAATAATATATTCATTGATTAAGTAGATACACAATTTCATTTGCGCATAAAAGTAATCTGATTTTGTTATTGAGTACTGTAATAAGAACAAATTTTTTTGAGGAGTGATCCTCAATAAATTTATATTATCAACACAAAAACTATTTTTCAAGCGCTACCAAAGCATATAATGCGTGCTGACGTTGAAAAAAGTTCCGTCCTAGCCAAAAAGTAGCATATAGTCTTAAAATATATTTGGTATACATAGTCAATAGCAGATTATTTTAACAGCTTATCATGTGTATAGTAGACAAAACATAACTCTAAGTCTTCTTTGAAAGCAGACGACAACAGTCTCAATTAACATATCATATTACTAGCCGCTGGTCCCGGCTATATAGCCTATGTTTATCAGGGATAATGTGGGATTCTTATGATTAAACAATTTTTTTAAATCGGTCCAGTAGTTCCGAAGCTATTCAATTCAAACAAACAATCAAGTCTTTTCCTCTTTATAATGTAAAAAAAATTTGGATAACATAAATCTATCAGATCAGTATATCCCACCTGAAGTTGGTCCCGAAGCCGCGGCTCTGCTGCAGCGTCTGCGCGAACATCTCGTACTTGCGGATGTCGTTGTCGGACACGGAGCGGCGCGCGAACTTCATCGCCTCCTCGAAGTGCGCGCGGCTGATCTCCGGCACCGGGTCCTCCTCGTCCGTCTGTGGGAACACCGTTACGCATATACGTATTGTTATCTATATCAATATTAACACTGTCGTTTTTGAACATAATAAATGATAGTCGGGAAAATGTATCCATTGAATTGTTATGGCAATAAATACTTTTTCTTTCTATACTAGAATAACATCCATTTTCAAGCCCACCTACGGATTCTAATTAAATTAAATTTTAGGGATTTTCATTGTCTTTAAATGGAGAAAAAAATAAAGACAATGAATAATATGAATAATGATTATAATGTAAGAAAAAAACAAGCGAGGCCGGGTTAAATATTAGTTTGAATGTAATAAGAATGTACTGCGATTCTACACAGCTACCTAATTGATGTAGGTAGTTGATAACAAAACGCAGCAAGTCAACGACTATTATTAAAGTGAGGGTAGTTGGGTCGAACGTCGTATAAACAACGTCCGAGCCCCTAGGCACGATTCTTACGAATGCGCCACGAGAGCAGCAAGGGTCTTCACACACGCGGCCTCCGTTAGGAGGCTGCGTGTGTGTGTTTTTCGAGCCCGGCTTAAACTTGTGTTTAAGCCAGGGACGGACAGGGAACCCGGGAGCGACACAAAACCGATGGGTGCGGTAGGAGGCGCCAATTGCGCGTGGGAGTGGGCGGTGGAGTGGCTGGGTACGTTGTGTACCGACTGTGTAGGAGTTATACAGGGTGAGGCGACAGACGGCGCGATAGAGAGCGCCGTCGCAGGCGGGGCTTGCGTGGGTGGGGGCGTTGTTTGGGATTGCGCTATTTGCGCGTGGGAGTAGGTTTGGTAGGAGGGAATAGTAAGGGGCGCACAGAGTGCGTGGGCGGTAGGTGGCGCTGGAAGCGCGGTATGGGGCGCCGGCATTGTTTGCAATGCCGGTGGTGAGGACGGCGTGTTCGCCTTAGGAGAGGGGGGTGGTAGTAGATCGCGCGGATTTGGACGACGCGACCCGGGAATGGCGCGGTGCGGAGCAATCTCTCGGAGACAAAGGAACGCGGCAATTTATAGTATTCGACAGCTAAACATGTTCGGACAGGAAATAGTGACAATTATTCATCCACAAAAATATTAAAACAAAAGTTACGTCTAACAATAAATAAAATCTTAATATATATAAATCTCGTGTCACAATGTTTGTCCTCAATGGAATCCTAAACCACTTAACCGATTATAATAAAATTCGCACACCATGTGCAGTTCGATCCAACTTCAGAGAAAGGATAGTTTAAACATGTAGGTACCACGGGCGCAGCCGAGGCGGACCACTAGTAATAAAAATATTATACACTCACGTCCATGCCGGCGGGCTGCGCGGCGCGGCCCCGCTCGCGCGTGATGTCGGCCTCTATAGCCTGTCGGATCGCCAGCTTGCACGCGCGCTGGCAGATCTCCGTCAGGTCGGCGCCGCTGAACCCTTGCGTCACCTGCACAAACATACATACCGTATACATTTTATTCCACACTTTTACACACTCGGTGAATTATCTTTGGTCATCAGCTAATTATCACATTGCCGTTTTTATAATTCAAAATGTGTCAAATATACCATTCCATTCAAAAGGTATATTTTTCTTATACATACTTCACAGTAAAATAATGAAATATGTGTGCGTTACCAATTTACTTTTTAAAGGTACTAAAATGTTTACAAAGAGAAATTCCATATAAATAGTGGGATAAGGGGCAAATGCATAATGCATACATCTGTTTACTAATCAATTTTCTGGAGGGACAAATAGGTGATCAGTCTGTCCTGTCAGACCAAGACATTTTTTTTTCGTCTCCACCGGGAGACGACTTTAGAACCTCGGTTCATGTTCATGGTTCATGCATTAACTGTACCAAAGAGGCACTGTATTAAGAACATAGACAAACAAAATAAACGTGAACATTAACATTAATTTGTTGAAAAAATACTTAATCATGACTGCACTAACCTTAGCAATATAGGACAGATCGACGTCCTTGGCGATGGGCGACTTGCGCAGGTTGGCGCGCAGGATGGCCTCGCGCGACTTCTCGTCGGGCAGCGGGATGTAGATCAGCTGGTCCAGGCGCCCGGGCCGCAGGATCGCCGGGTCGATTATGTCCGGCCGGTTCGTTGCGCCTACACACATTTAAGCCTTGTATCCACTTGAGCATGCACAGATGAATGAGCGGCTCAATGTTGAATTGTCGGAATATTGACAAAGCATTCTTTACATACAGAAATTTTATCTGTCTGTCCACAAATAAATTACAGTCATGATAGAAAGCGCATTTATCGCGTATCAGAGCACTAATCTGACGCCGTGCTATGATACCGAATTGTTTTGTACTACACGGTAATATACCATCAAACAGAACGACAGCGCTTTGAAGCACGCTAGAAAGGGGTTCTATCTGACAAAGCGCGGAATACGTACATATTGTAATCTCAGCGTGATAGCGCTGCGTCAAGGTAGCGCTCTGACGCGCGCTTATAATGCATTTTATCTTACAATTAAGTTATTACTTATTTTTTGTGTGTGTATGTGTATATTGTTTAAAGTACGGCCAACGAGAAGCGATACCAAATGTAAACAAAACACATGCAAGGTCATTGGGAATTGCAGGGGTACATAACTTTTTGAAAGTTGGATTTATATAGTTAAAAAAAAAATCCGGCAAATTGTAATAATACCAAACAGGATAGTCAATTTTTATAAATTTTATCATAATTTGAATTATTGTATAATGTAGATTTAAATTAAATAACGCGAATAATAATAATTTTCTGAATCATAAAATATAATAAGAATAATAAAATGGCCGCCCGAATGTTGGCGAATCCGTCTTGACGTTATGTTTTTTCCGGGAGAACGAAACATTACGACAAAGGCACAAGATGGAAAGAGATAGATATTAGATTGTCAACGCCAGTTGTTTTTTAGGTGAATGACCTTTTGTATCGCTTTTCGTTGGCCTTACTTTAGTTAGTTGCTCACCAATAATGAAGACGTTCTTCTTGGCGCCCATGCCGTCCATCTCGGTGAGGATCTGGTTGATGACCCTGTCGGCGGCGCCGCCCGCGTCCGACACGGAGCCGCCGCGCGACTTCGCGATCGAGTCCAGCTCGTCGAAGAACAGCACGCACGGGGACGCGCTGCGGGCCTACACACGCACAATATATTAAATCATGCTATTTAATTATATTTTACGTTGTTTTTTTTTAAGGTGATAACGTTTTTAAAATCGTTTTAGTCGGGTGACATGTTCAGAAACTTGTGTCACACCAAAACCTCACGAGCGCGATCGCAGGTATAACGAGAGAGAGACGGACCGATCTCCCGTCTCATCTCGAGCGCTGCCACCAATAAGACGTTATCACGTAAACATCTCGATCGTAAACCTACTTTACAAACAACCAATTTTTTCGGTCAAATTACAATTTTACATCAAATCATGCTATTTAGGCCCTTCGCTCATGGAGCTACTCAAAAATGACTGAACTAATCAGTAATTACGATTACAAACCAGTTACAAATTGTATCTCGCATACAACGCTACTCAAGTTATAAGGTTTCAGTCACTTGTCAATGTTTGCTCGTTCATTTTTATCATAAAAAACAAAGAAACTCGGGAAACCAGTAGCTTGGAGACCGGCACGACGCGTCGCGCGTGATTTGTTGCTAACGCGTTACTCACCAGTTAGTAACTAGTCGCGTCGTGTGCGAATCTCCATAGAACATATATCCTCCTGAGACCCAGGACCCCAAAAGTTATAGGATCTTCGTGATTTTTGGAATAGTGGTTGATATTGATGTAGAGACTACGGGAAAAATATTTAAAAAAATCCCCTCCTCCCACAAACCCCAGAATAGGGGGTATCACAGGTGATACTATGGGATCATAATAGTATTAAAAGGCATTAAAATTTATTGAATGTTTTTTTAATCAGACTTTTAATCAACCTTAAACATTAATCAACGAACCTTAAAAATTAATCATGTTTGGTATGAAATTCAAGAAAACAATTGCGGTTTACATTGAAACATAAGAAAATGTTACAAGTAGAACATTTTACGAATGTTAATTGGCTGCATTTATCGAGTCTACATTTAGACCGATTGTTTTGATTGCCCTTCACGCATATTGGTAAGTGTTGAGCTTCTTTTAATCTTTTAGCTTCATGGGGAAGAGGCTGCACAAGCCTACGCTTCCGGTTTGAAGGTAGTGCTACAATATCCTCTTCCGGCTCTGAGCATACTCCAGGACTACTGGTACCACTTCGAGGGCTATTACGGGAGATGCGTCGCAGCGAAGGACTTGGACATGACTCTGGAGCGGGAGTTTGACTTCCGTAGATTAAATGGTTGGCTAGGTCCATTTTGAACTCTAAATACTGCTTAATTCGTTTCCGTGGCAATCCAAACTTGGTCGCATCTTCTCGGTATTGAATCCATGCAGCAGCAGCGGAAAAGTCAAAGAAATGATAAATGGCTCGTATAGTCCATTTACCAGTTCTGCCTCGCATGGGGTATAGGTATATTAAGAAGAGCTGGAACGTCAACACATTTACACAATGCACATGTTAGGCCGGGAGATACTGACACAAAATTTCGGGTCATTTGTAACAGGATGGCGGTCTAGAGGGGTCTTAGTACGCAATGACAAAAAGAAAAATGATGGTCAGAACGCTGGTACCGGCGGACTAGTCGCGTGGGCGTTAGTCACACTCGTCGGATAAATAGCGAAAGTCCAACGATTTGTAACACAAAAATTTTAGAATTTACCGATAGCCCTTAAAAAAGATGTAGGCGGTAGTGTCATGCCATACAGTTACGATGTGACTTACAGTCCGCCATACCGACGTGAATGCGTTGATTTAAAAAAAACAATTCAACCATTTGTACCGGGCTCACTTTTGCACAGGTAACCATCGTCGTGCAGCCATTTACTAAAATCGCCATGCCATACTTTTCGGACGATTCCAAATGGTCGCCATACCGCGGAAAATCTGCAAATTTTTGAATTTTTTTTTCTCGCCAAACGATTTGTACCACCCTACATTTTTTTTTCAACAACTCCTGAATGATTATAAATATTTTATTTTATTTTATTTTATTAAGGCTCATTAGCAGCAGTACATCGATTGTTTTACATAAAAAGTACACAAAAAATATAGGACATGATGTACAACTAATAAAAAATGAGCACTGCATGCACTACAAAAATTAATTACATTAAAAAAAATAATAATAATATACACATTAAATACATTTTAACTTAATAAAATACATTTTAAAATAATCACTAGATAAAATTAAAATAACAATATAATAATCAAAATGGAATAAAATTAATTGAAAATTAAACAAATAAAATTAAAACGTTACTTTAAAAATGACTAATTATATAACATTCAAATTAAATTAATATAAAATGCAGAATTAATTCATTTTCCAACATAAATAAACAAAAAAAAATCAGGTATAAAAGAGAGGTACCTAGTATAATAATTAAACACTGACATGGTTGATCGCTTGCAACGTCTGTTTAAATTTTCCAATATTATCGAAATGTATATCTAGTGTATGATTTACTATTCGATTGTAATTTCTACATATTCGTGGTATGGGAGAGAAGGAACCCAAAGTGGTCCTCATGACAGGCACCGATAATAGTGGGATCGGTTTACGTGGGAATTTACTAGGCGTCCGGAATCCAATCAGAGAAAGCAATTGAGGGCAGTCAATATGATTTCTAATTAATTTGTATAAAAATAAAATATCAAAATTGTCGCGCCTTTTCTCTAAAGAAACCATTCTAAAATATTCCAAACGCTTAGAGTACGAAATCAGACTTTTACTAATGTTTTGACTATAAGCAAGGTGCCATATAAACCTTTTTTGCACGCGCTCTAATCGAAGTGAATGTGTAGCAAAGTGAGGGCGCCACACTACAGAGCAGTATTCTAAGACATTACGTACAAAGGTATTATAAAGGATAATTTTAGTCTTAGGACATTTGAATAATCTTGCGTTTCTGATTACGAACCCGAGCATCTGGTTGGCCTTCTTTACAACGTTTTCAATGTGGTCTAGAAAAGTAAATTTTGTGTCAAAAGTAACGCCCAAATCTTTGATACTATCCACTCTCCCTAATTCTTGATTATTGGCATAATATTTGGAGTTAATGTTAACATGTTTACGTGAAAAACTTATATAAGAGCATTTTCCTATATTAAGCTTCATGCCATTTGATTTGCACCAATTTACTAGGTTATTAAAGTCCTCTTGAAGAAGAAAAGTGTCCTCAATACGAGTTATTACACGCATAAATTTCAGATCGTCCGCAAACAGGTATGGCGTGGAGTTACGGAAACAGCTAACAATGTCATTAATAAATATATTAAATAACACGGGGCCTAAGTGCGAGCCTTGTGGTACGCCAGATTTGATGCTATAATACGGAGAATCGAACCCATTTACTACCACGTAGAACGCACGTGAGTGCAAATAACTACCTAACCATTTCAAAAGCGACCCAGAAAAACCAATTGTAGCTAGTTTGTGAATTAAAATATTATGAGGAACCATGTCAAACGCCTTTTTAAAATCGGTGTATATGACGTCGACTTGCTGTTTGCGGTCTATGGCAGAAATAATATTTTGTGAAAAATGAACTAGGTTAGTTACTGTGGAACGAGCCTTAGTGAATCCATGCTGACTGTCCGTTAAATATTTTTTAAAATGGTGTTGAATGAAAGGTAATGTGCAAATTTCAAAGACCTTGGAAAACGTCGATATAATTGAAATTGGTCTATAGTTACGAACTGAGCCACTATCCCCATTTTTAAAGATCGGAACAACCTTGGCGGATTTCCATTGAATAGGAAATTCTCCGGAAGTAAGGGATTCATTAAAAATTAACCACAGAGGCAATGAAAGGAGATCTGCACATTCAACTAAAAATATAGGAGGAATTCCATCAGGCCCAGCACCTTTTGACCTGTCTAACGATTTAAGAGCTTCCCTAATTCTTTTACGTTCAATAAACAAAGAACCAAGGTTGTCACAGGCATTTGTAGGGACTTGTTGTGTAAAAGAAATCGAGGTCTCTGTTTCATAAACTGAATGAAAATATTTTGCAAAAAGGTCGCAGATATCTGCACCGTTATCAGCTGTTTGAGCTTCATCGTGCATAACAGCCGGGTACGTTAATACATTTTTGCGTTTATTTTTAATGTAGCCCCAAAAAGCCTTACAGTTAGTTTTGATATTCTTTTCAACGCCAGTAATGTAATTCATGTAGTCAATTCTTGCAAGCCGATTACACCTACTGTTCAATAACTGCAATTCAATTCTATCCATGGGGTTTTTGTATTTATTATAGCGATGTTTGATTTTATATTTTTCTTTAAGTCTTTTCAGAAACGTCTGGCTTATCCAGGGATGACGCTGTTTAGATCTTCTTTTTAAAAGTGGGATGAAAAGTTGAATGGATCTTTCAAGAATTTCGTTAAAAATATCAACCATGTCAGTAACATCACCGCAGTCCTCAAATTTTTCTTGCCAGTTTATATTTGCCAGATAATCTCGTAATTCAACATAATTGCCTTTGTGATAGTTATATATTTTTCTGTTACTATTGGGCATCAAATTTGAGGAGCTGTGAAAATTAGCAGTGATTAAAAGTGGTGGGTGTAATGGATCAATTTTAGTTAAACAATTAAAACATTCAGTTACATTACAAGTATTAAAATCAGCTAAAACAAGATCTAGAAGTCTATTGTGAACATTTGGAACATTATTATACTGCATTAAATTATTAACGTTGCAAAAATCTCTTAACATGGAATCTAGAGGGGATACAGATGTTACATTAAATTGATTAGAATTAAAACACCAAAAAGAATTCAAATTAAAATCTCCAACGATAAGAGTCGGGTACTCATGTAGTTCTGAAACTCTATTACAATTGTTTATAAATTTAGCTAAACAATTTTTATTTACAGGTGGTGGGAGGTAGGCAGCACATAATACTAGTTTTGAGATTGTATTTCCGAGGCATATGTTAATAGATATCCACAGGTCTTCACCATCACTATCCCATTCAACTAAGCGAGTAGAGATAATATTTTTGTTGACTGCTACAAGAACACCACCACCATCTTTCTTAGCTGTCGCTCCAGATATGAAGCGATCCTTCCTGTATACATTATAATCATTCCCAAAAAGCTCACCACTCAGCACAGTGTCATTTAACCATGTCTCAGTGAAGATAAATAGAAGTGTGATAATGCCATACCTGTGGGAGGTGGCGAATGTGTATAAGATTTTTTTCTTATTGTAAGATTTTATTCGTAGTTTGAACGATTTGTAGCAGTATGGCACTAATTTTTCCCTCTATTAAAAGTATGGCAAATATAATAATGGTCACGTTGCATCATATACTTTCCAAAAATGCCATACTGGTACAAATCGCCAATTCTTTTCATTTTTTTTTACGTCTTGGCTTAAGTCTTACAATCATCCGCCCCATGTTTGCAATCTGCGATATTTTTTTCTAGGTAGAATTGTATACAAACAAACAGAATATAATGATCCCATACTGTAAAAAATTATTTTACGTATTGTACAGTCGTATTTTTGAAACGTGACGAATAAATTAATTTTCTAGTATGGCAGCACTTTTTCCCCCTACTAGAAGTATGGCAAATATAATAATGGTCACATTTTATCAAATACTCTCCAAAAATCCAAAAAATGGGCTATCGGTGAATTCTAAAATTTTTGTGTTACAAATTGTTTGACTTTCGCTATTTATCCGACGAGTTCGACTAACGCCCACGCGACTAGTCCGCCGGTACCAGCGTTCTGAGTTCTGACCATCATTTTTCTTTTAGTCATTGCGTAATAAGACCTCTGTAGAACCGCCATTCTGTTACAAATGACCCGAAATTTTGTGTCAGTATCTCCCGGCCTATGTATTTGTCATATTTTGCAATTGTTTATAAATACAGGGTGATGTAATTGGTGTAGTACGAATATCTAAAAATCTATGAAGAATTTTGTGATACAGTTAATGGAAGAATTATAGACTATTTTACAGTATTTAAAATCTTTTCAATTTTTCTCACCAAGGTGGAAATTTGGATGATAAGGATCTTGTTAGAAAAATATAAATTTTGACTAAAATCGGCATTTTTTTTTTCAAAAATCAAATTACTAATTAATAATCAGAGTTATCACATTATTAAAAAAAATAAGCCAAACTATACACAATTTTTACCTACTTGATGCAATCCTCAAAGATCATGGACATAGTGTATTGCGCCTTCCACCATACCATCCAGAACTCAACCCAATAGAGTTACTATGGGGCATAATTAAAGGGAAAGTAGCATCACAAAATGTGAACTTTAACTTGAAAACTGTGTAAGAATTATTTAGAAAGGAAGCAAATGCTATTAGTCTGGATATGTTTAGTGACGTTTGGAGAAAGACGCGAGAACATGAGGAAAAATATATTCAATTAGAACCAAAAGTAGATAATTAACTACTCATTTATAATAACATTAAGAAATTCCGACAACGAAACATCGAGTTCTTCGAGCGATGAAAGTTACAGTGAAGTAGAAGATTACGATTATGATTAAATAGATTCTTCTTCTTCTCTATAGATACTGCTTTCTGAATTGGTGGTAAATGTTAAAACTGTTAAACTGTTATGACGATTCAAAAGTGCTTCTAGAAGAAGTCTAATTGTATAAATGTTTGAGTTTGAGTTTAAAACCAATAGTGTGAAAATTATACAATAAACATGTAACACATATTTGTTAGCGCGTATTGGTAGGTATTACGTACTTACTACAAATATAATATTTCTTAGATATCTTTACTCGACCAAAGTCAGGAATTAAATTATTATTTGATAATTGAATGATTATTAATACTTTTATCCAATTGATTATTATTAGAATAAATAATTAACTTCATCAATTGATTTACTTTTAAATTATAATTTTACAGGTAAATTATGAGAGCTTTCATAAGTAATTATATTTGCATATATATATATATACTAGCGGTCCGCCCCGGCTTCGCCCGTGGTACATATGAAAAATAGATGTTGGCCGATTCTCAGACTTACCCGATATGCACAGAAAATTTCATGAGAATCGGTCCACCCGTTTCGGAGGAGTATGCAGACTAACATTGTGACACGAGAATTTTATATATATATATATATATATATATATATATATATATATATCTACAACGCACCCATTTTACAATTCAAGTCTAAAATGAAACTAGAGTCGCATTTATTTTTGAACATACTGTAAGTGAAATTGCATAAGTGTGAGTACTGTGAACATGCCAGCTTTCCCTAATTGACCGATATTTGCCGATGATTCGGTCTAGAAGGTCAATACCTCCCATGAATTGGTTGTAATTCCTTATCGCCACTGGCTGCGGAACTTCGAGGTAACGTTTATCCTTTTTGCACCAACGTCGGCAAGTGCCCAACGGTTCCACTGCACTCTGTGATGAAGAAATATGAATTGGCTTGCTGTCTAGCCATTTTACAACGGCAACCATTTTGTCTTGTCTGACAACACAGTCAAAACTTCCTCTTCCATCTTTCTTTAACTGATTATCAGTTTTTAGTAACGGCTTGGTTCTTTTTTTCTTGGTGTTGGCCCTTTGGTACCCAGGAACACGGCTTTTCATAAGTGTCCCTGTGGCGTAGATATTTCGGTTCAACAGTGTGTCCAGCAGAGGAATCGAGGTGAAGTAACGATCCATGTAAATTGAACTGTATTTAGGCAATGTGTCCACAAGCTTTAGCACTACACGACCGCCTAGATCAATTTTATCTGGCATTGGATACAATGCTGACTCCACACTGGTTCCTTGGCCTTGATAAAGATATAAATCTAACGGGAGCCCATTAGGATTAGCTTGTATAAATACTTTTATCCCTTCAGGGTTAGGCTTTCCCTTGACAACCTGTTTCATTTGGCATTTTCCCGTGAATGGGATAATTTGCTCATCAATGGCCACATTTTGGCATCGTTCATTTTCTCGACAACCTTTCTCTATCGTAGATACAATGGGGCGAATTTTCCAAAACCTGTCGACTTCTTTCATTTTTGGAGTAACTAACTGATCATCAACAACTTTAATTTTAGATCTCAACTGAAAAAATCGGTTGCGAGTCATAGCATTGGCTACCAATGTCACTCTGGTTTCAGCAGCCCAGAACATACGGATTCGAGGGAGCCCTAAAATGCCAATTGCCATAGAAACCCCTATAAATGTTTTTATTTCTTCAGCATCTGTATTAAGATCCCTTCCTGTTCTCCGGACACTATTTATATTGGTGCAGTGTGCTATAGTTTCAAAAAAACGTGGATCAATATACCTGGAGAAATATTCATGAGTGGGTTTCACTGTGACTGGATCAACGAGTGGTGGATCATCATATAGGTCTCTAGATGAATTTCCAAAATTGTTGGTATGATCCCATCTCAAAGGACGGTTTCTTGACCTTCTCGTAGCATTAGCATGTGCAATTGAAAAAAGCGGCTCATCGTCAGAAGAATCCCAATCACTTTCGTCTAAAGGCCGAGGTACTACTTCCTCGGAGATATCTTCTTGCTCTAAATTTAGATCTTCCTCGTCTTCTTCATCTACATCTTCACACTCTGATTCATCTAAATTCATTAAATTCTGAATAATTTCACCATCCCGCAACCCTGAAAATGATACGATTTTTAGACGCGAGTGCCCAAAGTATCACCTATGATACCGAAAGAAATGTGCCAAAATAATCTATTTAATTGCATAATCTATACAGTATAACTTCGTGAACGTTTAGTGTAATGACGATTCTAAATAGTTACAACAAAAAACACACGCAAAAACAATATAAAATAATACTTACCTCTGCTCAAATTCGCCATTTCGGTTTTTCTGCGTACCTTCAATTTCAAATTATGATAGGCAAGACCCAGACCAACCAAAACGAGCCGTAGCCACCTAGTAGCATAGCCTAATAACTGTTTCAAGTGATTTCGATAATGATTCAAACAAACCGCGACAGATGGCGTTGCAAAAAAATTATTTTCCCGAGTATCATAGGTGACACCGAGGGTCTCAGGAGGATATGGGCTGTGACGCTCAGGCAACTTGTTAGTAATTTGAGTTTGTGACTAGTTCTTTTTGAGTAGCTCCATGAGCGAAGGGCCTTACTTGTATTTTAGGTTTTTATTCTAAGTTAACTTTGATAGATCTTTTTATAGAATTCAAAAAGAGGACAGAGGGGGTGGTATCGATATAAACATGCAATGCAACCTAAATATGCATTCAGAAAAATAAGTCTTTACAAACTTTATTGAACACCTGCTATGTATTTTACATTAAAACAAATTACACCTTTATATTTTCACAATAATTTTATGTTCATTCATATTCGAACTAAAATGTATTAAAACACTCTTACCTTGTCAAAGATGTCGCGCACGTTGGCCTCAGATTCACCAAACCACATGGTGAGTAGCTCAGGGCCCTTCACGGAGATAAAGTTGGCTTGGCACTCGTTGGCGATGGCTTTGGCCAACAGTGTCTTACCTGATGGTACAAAAAGCATCTTTAATACGTAATTCAAGAAATGCGAATAATATCTTGGAAATGTCATTGAAAATTAAATTTGTGAAAACAGTTGAAATGATTATAAGGATCTAGAATATCTAACTATTGCGTCATCCATCAAACTGTTCTGTATCGCGTAACCATCAACGTCACCCGACCGGAGTCATATCTCTAGTAGAACGTGTTCTTGTGCCTGTATTTAGGTTTAGTAGAGAGCCAGTGATAAATCTATATCTAGTCAAGTTCCTCTGTTGTAGTTCTGAACACTACAACTTGTATTTTTCAGTCAACAAGCACTCCATCAGTGAGCAGAGCATTCTTTGGCAGCTTCCAAGACATTAACTCCTCCCACATCCTACTACTATTATAAAGGCGAAAGTTTGTAAGTATGGATGTATGGATGTTTGTTACTCTTTCACGTAAAAACTACTGAATGGATTTAAATGAAACTTTATCACAATATAGCTTATACATCAGAATAACACATAGGATAGGTTTTATCCCGGAAATCCCACGGGAACGGGAACTATGCGGGTTTTTCTTTGAAAACGCGGGCGAAGCCGCGGGTGGAAAGCTAGTAAGTACATATAACTCGTACGTACCGCACCCGGGCGGTCCGTAGAACAGCACCCCGCGGGACGGCTGCATGCCGAACTTGAGGAACTTGTCGGGGTGCTCCACCGGGTACTGCACCAGCTCCTGCAGCTCGCGCTTCACGCTCTGCAGCCCGCCGATGTCCGTCCACGACACGTTCGGCACTTCTACTACTGTCTCGCGCAGCGCTGATGGCGACGATTTCGTCATCGCGTACTAAACAAAGATATAATATGATTAGTATAAAAGTTCCATAAGTTAAAAAAAAAACAAATTAAGTCCGCTTTACGAATTTATAATCGGATCTAATAGGGAATACTTATTGTTAAAATTTTGTGCTCCCAACAACTGTCTTCATAAACAAATGATACACTTCTAATTTTTTTTTTTTTATTTGCAATTACCTTCTTCAAATTCGTATGAAATCAACATGAATATGCATATTACGGTATATGTTCATCCAATTATTATCTAGCATTTTGTATGATCAATTAACTTACACGGAAGTTATCCATAGAGACGGCGAGCGAGTTGAGCACTTCAGCGTCGATCTGGTCATCCTCGAGATCAATGAGGTCCATCTTCTCACGGATCTGTTGCAGAGCCGCCTCTGAGCAGAGGGAGGCCAAATCGGCACCCACGTGACCGTGAGATTCCGCTGCGATCTAAATCAAAACATAATGCAATTAGTAAAAAAATAATTTGTACTCATTTTTTTAAGTAAAAATTATATAATATACTTTCGAAATTGTAATAGAAATACGATTTATGCAAATTGCTGTCTTATTCATCTTACGTAAATCTTATTCTGCCTCAATATTTCTCTCGCAATAATTAATATAAACAAATCTTATTATTTAGGGTCCAACTTACTAGAATAAAGAAAGAGGAAAGATTTATAATCTGAATAATACCAAGCGGTAATATTGATTTGATATTTTAGTTTTATAGCATTCAAATGCTTCATAAATATAAATTGGGAGAAGGCCGTGCTTCATCATTACAACCCGTACGAATTTTTATCTAATCTTTAAAAATCTTAAGTTAGGTAGTTTGTAAGTATGGATGTTTGTTACTCTTTCGCGTAAAAACTACTGAACCGATTACAATGAAATTAAGCACACATATAGACGGTAACTTGGATTAACACATAGGTTAGGTTTTATCCCGGATTTCCCACGGGAACGGGAACTATGCGGGTTTTTCGTTGAAAACGCGGGCGAAGCCGCGGGCGGAAACCTAGTATATAATAAGTGATTATAATGATAGTACACGTATATTATATTTTTGCTGAAATTCATTCAATTATGACGTCAAACACATCACCTGCTCCAGATCCACGTCATCGCCCAGCTTCATGTTCTTAGTGTGTATGCGCAGGATCTCAAGCCGTCCGGTCGCGTCCGGAATGCCGATGTCGATCTCGCGGTCGAAGCGGCCGAACCGCCGCAACGCCGGGTCGATAGAGTTCGGACGGTTCGTGGCCGCCATTACAATCACGTGCGAGGATTTCTTCATGCCTGGTGAGTGAAAGGTTTTATTTAGTACAGATTGGATAGCATGGTATACGCAAGTGTGAATACTTATGTTTGGATTGCTAAAACATACAAGACACAATTTATAAATGTAGTTTAGGCAAAGTTTCTGTACTGAATGTACCTGGTGTATGGTAAAATACCAGGAGTCTACCGAGTTTGATCTTAAGATATGGAAAATTGTTTTTTCAGAATGAACCTGTATAAAATTTAATTAAGGCTGCACACCGTTTTTCTTAGTGTGATCATGTAAACCTGTAAATGTACATGTGTGTTTTAGCGGTTAATCAGTTGTTTGGTTCAAATTTAAGTGGTTAATTGGATGTTCAAAGTTAGAAGAAACAACTATGTGTTATTCGATGGGCTGAAAGCCGCAATAATTTATTTACATCAATTATGTACCTAATAACAAACCTATAACCCTGATACCCCAGCCACACGACTCGACGAGTGGTATGGGAAGTGACGAGGGAAGTAGGCAGGGACGTAGTGTGGCCACGTTACTCGTCATACCACTCGTCGTGCTCATCGTCCTGCTCACTGCTCCCTATTTTGTCGGCTTTTGCGCGCGAGTCAAAGAACCGGCAATACGAGTGCCAATTAGGGATGGGCGTCATGGAATCAACGGACTAGTTAAATTAACCGTCTATATGTACACTCAACGATTCGACTAGTCCATCGCTCACCAATGCAGTAGTTGAATTCAACGGCTAAACAGTCTTATTGATTAGAATAAATTATTCTTTTCTTTGGAGTTTTAAAAAAAAAATATTTTTGGTTTACAAGACCAATGTTTTGAATTTAAACTATAAAAACAAACGATAATAAGTTTTTTAGTACATAATACTTTTTTTAGGGAGTATAATTTTTGTAAGAAAGCATAAACATTTATTAATTGTTTTATTGAGATTAGAATTTATTGTTTTAAGAATTTATTTAATAATAGTTTATTTATTTTACATTTTATTTTACACATGGACTAGTCGAAGATTTCAACTAGTTGAACGACTAGTTGATGAACGACATTTAACGATTTAGTCTCGTTGATGAAAAATACGTCGACGACCCATCCCTAGTGAAGAGCGTCGCGATAAATCGCGCGAGTAGAGCAGTGTGTGGCCAGACGGCAATATTGAGACGAGCGGCAGCGCGATGAGCAGGACGAGGAGCAGGATGAGGAGCAGGACGAGGAGCAGGACGAGGAGCAGGACGAGTTGCAGGACGAGTAGCATAGTGTGGCTGGGGTATGATAAGTTACACAACCAGATAAAATAATTGGTTGATCATTAGATTTAATTGCCTTTTTTTAACGTCAGGTTATAGCACAAACAACTCAACCATATGCAAGATATATTTAATGAATCTGTATTATAATAAAGCCAGTTTAAAAACATCAACTCACCATCCATAAGCGTCAACAGCTGGGACACGATACGCCTCTCCACCTCTCCGTGCGTCTTCTCTCGTTTGGGCGCAATTGCGTCCAACTCATCAATGAAGATGATAGCGGGCGAGTTCTTGTCCGCCTCCTCGAACGCCTTGCGCAGGTTGGACTCGGACTCACCGGCCAGCTTCGACATGATCTCCGGCCCGTTTATTAGGAAGAAGAACGCGCCTGTGGGGAGAATAGTTGGTATTATTTAATGGTATAAAGTATGGATATTAAGAGCAAAAACAAAAATGGCTACATAGGAAATGTATCTAAATCTAAATGTTTTTGCTCTTGATGATTATTCTAAATTTTTTGTATGTATTGAAAAGTTTCTAGACATTCCATTAAGGATAATGATAGCATTGGAAAGATCTTTATTATTAGACATGTAGGGAATTGATTACACAATGTTATTAAAAATTACATAAACTATAATAAACAGCTCTCTTTACAGTTATTATTATTTTTAATTTGAAAAATATAATTTAAGTACTTAAAAATCCTTATTGCATTCCAATAACACTTCTTTTTAATTTGCCTGACTCACATCAATTTTAAATACAACCGTTACTGCTTAACTAGGCTAATCTATTTGTTTATATCGACACATATGATGTCACAAAATGGCGCTAAATAGAGCATATTCCTCATTATAACTAACTGGACGTTCCAACATTTAGAAATAGTGAAAATACAATCATAATCTTTGTGACTTTTAGTTGGACGGCCTTCTAGGAGCGAACACAACATGCAACAATTATAAACCTACACTATAATTCTAGCCACTCACCAGTCTCATTAGCCACAGCCCTGGCTATCAGGGTCTTGCCGGTACCGGGCGGCCCATACATCAGTATACCACGCGGTGGTTTCACACCGATCGCCTTGAACAAAGACGGGTGGCGTAGAGGCAGCTCCACCATCTCCTTGATCTGGGCGAGTTGCTTGCGGCACCCACCGATATCGTCGTAACCAACCGCGTTGAGCGCTTCTTCTTCCTCCTGTTTGGTGAATTTTAGTGGTTAATCGGTAGTTCAAAGTAAGAAGAAATAACTATGTGTTCAATATGGCCAAAATACAGATGTTGAATTTGATATTTTTGGTTTTATGGCATTCAATTTATATATTACTAGCGGTCCGCCCCGGCTTCGCCCGTGGTACATATTTCGCAATAAAAGGTAGCCTATGTTCTTTCTCAGGGTCTAAAGATTGTCTGTGCCAAATTTCATCAAAAACGGTCCAGTAGTTTATGCGTGAAAACCATACATACATACATACAAACCTTTCCTCTTTATAATATGTATATGAAGTATACATATAGTATAGATATGATGTTATTTTTGGGAGGAAATAATTTTATACATCAAATACCTCATAACAAACCTATATCCTGATAAGTTACAAAATATCTGTTTTTGTGAATTGATTAGACCTAAATTGTTTTCTCATAATTTAGCATTTTATAAAAATTGCATTTTCAATATTTTTTCTACACTTTAATATAGTTTATTAATGATATTGTGTTAATTTATTTTTATCTCAATCTAAAAACTTCCTGCCTTTATCAAAGTTAGAAACATTCGACCCATTCTATAACTGACCTACATATCTAATCTATTCTGCAACCATACAACTGTCATCTATTACGAGTCCCCTAACCCCTTATAGACAAACGTTACAACGTAGTACATACCTCTCGTTTGATCGGGTCTCCCTCGCAGTGTATGACGGTATCGGGGGCCACGATGCAGTAGGGAGCGGGATCAGTCTCGACCACTTTGAACTCGACCGCGCGCATACCACCGCGCACCATGAATGTGTCGTCGCGGTGGATCGGACGGTACGCCTCCATGAAGTACGGCTTTAGGTACACTTCGAAGAGGTTTCTGGAATTATTTCATAACGTCAAAATTGTGTTTTCGGGAACAGTTCCATTTCATTGTTTTTCAAAATTAGGGCGGTTCTTCCTTGTCAATTTTTTTTTTTATCAATCTAATTAGAGTTTAAACCTAGAAGCTCTCAGTATTTATTGTTCACAATGTAAACCACTGCACCAATCAGTCAGGCAGTTATTGTTAGTGTGGTATTACAAAAACCTTGAAAGTATCAAACAATAGGAAAGTTACACACATGCAATGTGCTGTATAAAATTATGAAATATCAATAAACAACTCAATGGTTTAATTTATATGATCTTATATATAAAATTCTCGTGTCACAATGTTAGTCTGCATACTCCTCCGAAACGGGTGGACCGATTCTCATGAAATTTTCTGTGCATATCGGGTAAGTCTGAGAATCGGCCAACATCTATTTTTCATATGTACCACGGGCGAAGCCGGGGCGGACCGCTAGTATGTATATAATTTAAAATGTCCGTGCTAGAAATAGAAATGCTCCCACTTACCCAGTCAAACCTTCAACCGAGTCGTCAATCGGCAGGATGTGTACACGCTTTCCGTACTTGACTGACGGGCAGGGTGCGATGGACACCACATCGGAGAGCCGCACGCGCAAGTTGTTCCGCACGACGCGGTTCATGCGTATCTTTTCATCGGGACAGTTGTCGTCCGACAGCACGATACAGACCGTCTCCTTGCGCCGCTTGCCCTTCAAGAGCACTGTGTCGCCGCGGAACAGTTGGAGCTGCTCCATTTTTGCCTAAATGAAATGATTAAACATAAAAATAAGCTTCTAGAAGATTCATGTATTCATTGAAATAAATAAATTTGAAACAAAGTAGACTAAGTTTAATAAATGTATGTACTTAATAGCTTTAAAATAAACTAAGAACAACAACAAAGCTGTTGTATGAATATGTATTAACTACTTTGTTGTTGGAAATTAATACTAGGAATTTCTGTTGCCACCCAATAAAACCTCTAATAGAGTGCTGTTCTTATATAAAACATACCTATCAGATTATAACAACAATTTGACCTATGTTATGTATTTATAGAATAATACATATAAATATTAGTTGATTTTATTAGGGTTTTCTTAAAAGCATTTATTTAAATGTATTTCAGGATATTAAAATAAAATTGTTATTGAAATAAACATAACATGAAAGAAAGCCATAAATAATCTTCTATTTCTACTTATTGGAACATTTTTAGCCATCACCATAAAATAACACATCCAATGTAATGTTGTTAGTGCAAATATGTTTAAACAAAAGTTAACAGCATCTCTGTATTCTGTACAAAGTTACAACAAATATGAAAAGTGCAATAAAAATTCAGAAGTTAATTATGTTTTTTTGTAATCAATATTTGTAACAGTTACTGCCTGTTATTTGTGTCTGTTCCATATGACTGTTGAAACATTGTAAAAATGTTTATTATTTTCAGTGTTTCTATTAAAATTTTACTTTGAAGTGAACATTTCCCAACAAGCAAAAATTTTTGAATAACACTTGAATCTTAGGGGACTTATGTGTTATATATAGATTTTTTTAATATTTGAACAATTTTTAAAATCATTAATATTCAGAAAATAATATTTTCTTTTTGAAAGGACAGTTACATTATCAGAAAAAATTACATCTGGAAAAAGTTCAACCTAACTTGTACAGGAATAACTACAAAGTATAAAACAAAATCACTTCCCACTATTGGTCCCTATGCATGTTTAGATCATAAAAACTATGCAAACGATTTTCATATTTGATGGCTTATTACATCAGCATTGCAGCTGTTCCTTACAATGACAAGCAATTTCCTTATAAGATTAGTTTCATTCTTTATTAATGTGAAACTTTTATTACATCGTCTCAAACTTTTTGGTCTGTGTAGCACATGTCGCGTGTATCGCGGCTGCCGAGTAGGTATACCTACTCGGCAGCCGACCGTCACGCGACATGCGCTACACAAAGCAGTGTTCGGAACTGTTCGAACAGTTTCACTTTTACCGTGGTTTCATAAAACCACACAACATTTTTTAAATGTACTCAATTGCTTTACTCAGCTCAACTGCTTTATATTTACAATAGGTTATAATTTTTTCAAGTAACTAAGTAGGTATATAATCAACAATTAAAGCAAAATTTGTGTTTATATAGGACGGGTATTTATCATGACATAGCCAAGTGCAATAAACAAACTTGTCTTTGCAACTAGTAAATCTTTTTATGCTTAATATTATGCATATCATCAAGCAACAGGTCTCATGTATATGGTGCAGCTTGTATGGCTTATTTTAGTTCTAAATAGAACTTAGGTCAGTGACCTATGAGCACCATTGCAAATTGATTACATTTAATGAATTGTGAAGTAGGTACCAGTTAATAGAAAAAGTTGTGAATATAAAATTAAATGCTCACAATTCGAGATAACTACACGTCTACACTGTATCTAAGCGTATAAATGGCGTCAATGTTCAAAAAAATAATGACAAAGGACTGACCTGTGATAACGCAACAACTGAATTATCATCGCTGACGGCTTCTTCGACGATCAAACGGTTTGGCCTATCTTTGCGGCGGAGGATCGCAGTGGAAAGATCATCGGGACTACAAGAAAACATCAGAAAACAATTAGGCATAACCCAAAATTATGGGCGACCCCAATTTACTGCAATTACTCACTAGCATTGCCTAGCAAACAAATAACTGTGTCTAGAAAATAGCTATCATTTGTAATAACATTCAATAACTTCTGTTTTAGATGCAGAATTGCCTTTGTTAGACATGATGACAAGCCAATTCGAAGTTTTGATACCGTGATTACAGCAAATGAAATTATATATGCTTCACTTAATGTAATACAATTTCTTAAAAGTTTGTATTAGTTCTTACCTTTTGTTATCAGCCATTTTTTGTAGAAAATAAAGTTTCAATTAATAAATTTACAAATTTTTCAAAAACGCCGAATGACTATTCACAATTCACTTCAACAACTTCATGAATGCGTGACGTTGCCGTATTTCATTTGTTCACTATCGATAATGTCAGTATTGCCATATTTTTACTCAATTGTCTATGACTACTATAAATCGGTAATGTGTATTTTTTACCGATTTTTATGCAACTAATAAAAAAAAGATTATGAAGTAGAAAATAAATGTAAATAGATAGATAGATGCAAGGCTCGTGTTATAATTCAATTATATTAATGTGTAGTTGGACGTATTTATGCAAAAAGGGACCAACCCACACCGAATCAATTTCGAGAAAATGAGGTTTTTGTGAAAATCATTTGCAAAAACTATATGTTGTAAAATTTGGGGAAAAAAAGTTGTTAGGCGTGTGTATCTTATCGAATCCTATCTAGGGATACCAGATACATGGATATTTATTAAATTTTAACAAAATAATCCTTGAAAAACCGCCCGGTTCCGTCTTGCAAAAAAACACTTTTGTGGGTTGGTTCTTTATAGCAAAATTATTTTGGTTTTTATTGTTGCCATAATTAAAGAAAAAAGTTAAGCATCCAATCAAAACAGGCTAAATAAAGCAGCGACAGTTCGCTGGAACTAATTGCAACTTACGTATGCCCTTAAAGTTAACAGGAAATATATAAAAATCCTTGATTAGACTTGTCGTACTGTATGGATTAGAAAGCTGGGCAGTGAAGAAGATGGAAGAAAAACGATTACATTTAGCGCAGATGAGAATGTTGATATGGATGTGTGGGTTGACAGGAATGGATGAAGTAAGGAATGAATATATAAAAAGAATATTTAAACTGGTTTTATTACAGAAAGATTGAAAGGGAATTGTCTGTCTTGGTATGGACATGTGGTGAGGATAGATGACACGCATATGACTTAGAAAGTGATGGATATGAATGTTGATGGATGCAGAACAAGAGGAAGGCCAAGGGAAAGAGGTGTAAGTGTGCAAAGTTATATTAAAAAAGAATAATGAGTAAAATATGCCCTGATGTTTGTCAGGAGAATAGAAAAATAAACCGTGTTAAACCGACTCCAAATAACATGGATTAAGGACACGAAGGTCACGATAATTTTGTAATAATATCAAAATACATATATTTGTTTCACTTTAATGACACTACTTTTGTATCTAACTAAGATACAGTAGACCCATCTTCTGCTTTCATCTGTCTTCATGATAGTGATGATTCATTATGTTTTTTTTTTATTTAGAAGAGATTTGTGAAGACAGAGTCTTTTGTTTAAGTCTTTTTACATATTTAATGATTTATATGTAGTTTTCCAGGATATAAACAGTCTTTGTTTTATTGAGCTCAGTACTCAGTACTCAATCGGCCCAAATCGGTAGCTTTGGACAAAAAACTGTGACCAGACACAAAAAAAATTATGACTGATTTGTTTTACTGTTGGATGGTCAATCATGAATGCTTTAAGCATCCTCGTTAGTTTGATTTGGATCACGGAAAGATTAAAAAATGGTGTTGAGCGTTTAATATTCTGAAATAACTCCTGCGGGGCTCTGCTTGCTCTGGCCCAAAACCATACGTACTTCCGAGGAGAAATTACCGGATTTAAAAAGTTTTTTTGCATCTCATCCCGAACAACGCTCAAATTTTTTACAAAAAAATTAAATAAAAATAAAGACCAAGGATATTGTAGAAGATGATATCAATGGCTTTTCCGCGACTCCCGATTTTGAAGTAATAGATGTTTTTATTTTTGTTCATTTTTACGTATTTATATCATGTACTGTATAAAATGTGTATATATTTTATTGTGTTCTCTTATTATTTCTACCCTATTCTAAAAATATGTTTTTATTTTGTCCGACAACTTTTTGCGCTTCTTTGCCTTTCTCCCCGTGGTTGCCTGGCAGAGATCACTGCATAGTGATAAGGCCGCCCTTTGTGCTTTCTAATCTTATTTTTGTAACCTTTATGTATATTTTGTTTTTTGCACAATAAAGTGTTAAATAAATAAATAAATAAATAAATAGATGTTTACTTTTAAGTAGATACATTTTTTTTTTGTAAAATTGTAGTAAATCATTTTGTAAATTCTTATTTAGTGCTTTTTATAATAAAAACATGATTAAAGTTAAAAAAATAGAACATATTAACCAAATTCAACATAGAACCAAGCCCCTTGCATACTTAAGACGAAATACAATCATGCTTGTGCACCTTTTGGGCTACGCCCC
>CAJQZN010030341.1:0-22197 GCA_907164685.1 Colias eurytheme | reverse complement strand
GAACTTGACTAAGTAGTTAGCTAAGTTTGGTCTTTGAGTGTTGTTTTATTTGAAAGCTGGTTTTATTTTGGGTCTGTGAATTTCAGTCAACACCTCCTCATTGTTTTTTTTTATTTGTTGAAGCTGAAATACCAGCTGTCGCTTGACGGAAAGCTATCACAACTGCCCTTAAATATATAAGCAAAGGTGAGGTCTCTGCAAAATAGTTGCCGGCTTTATAAAGGATAAATAGGAATGATAACGGGAATAAAAGCAAGGCCTGGGTTAGGAAAAATGCGGTCCTCCGGTATCCTACTGCAATATATTGATTCCCTTTCCGAACTGTTGCCTTTACAGTACCACTAGAATTCTCAAATTCAACACTTTTATCAAGGAACAAATTCCTCTTATCGCGTAAAACATAACGTCACGGGCTGTCAGAGTGAAACGGAACGTTCCGTCTTCGATCCGTCATTGTCCACATCCTTATCTCGAAGGATTTCTCGCCTTACCTCCCTTTGCAGGGTTTTCTTTATCAGGAATTGCGAGACTTTCTAGATTAAGGAAAACTGTTTTTTTTTTTTTTTTATTTGTGGATCATCGATCCATTATTATTCAATCTTTATTTGAACTGCGTCGCAAAGCTTTTTATTTGTCGATATTTTTCACGCAAATCTCGATCGACTTACTTGAAATTAGTTAGGTAGCTTACGAAATGGCGTATAATCTAACAACTTGTGAACAGTATTGTTCATATCAATGATAAAGATATCAATGTAAAAGTACTCAAACATTCGAGACGAAAACTTCACAAAAACTGCAAACAGTCTTGCAACATTCAAAAGATGATGCAACACCCGCAGTTCCACAAGAAAGCAAACTTTACAAGCAGTGAAGCCTAAACACTAAGTTTCCGTGAATAAATCACTATACGAGTTAGTCCCACGACTTGAAAACTTCTTAGTTTAGTTGGATCTATTGTTGCGCCGGCTTTCTAACAATGGAATAGAAATTACGGTGCTGTAAACTGTTAATATCAAAGTGTGGGAGGTCAGGTTGAAATTAGTGTATTTTGGTTCATGAGCTTAATATTCAACCTGGTAAAAGGTTAATTTTAAACTTGAATTGTTATACGGAAAATCACTTTGTTATTTAAAACTCATATTTTCGAGTAGATAATGTCGAATGAATCTATCTTAGGAATCTATAGTTTAAAATTAAATTGTTTGATTTCTTAATTACGATACTACAAACTACAAACTCTACATCATCATACAGGTTTTTACCTAGTTTGGGAGTCAGAGACTTCAATATTTCAAAATGTTGTATTCTATTGTCAATAAAGAATTTTTATTATTATTCCGATTAAAAATAGGTACACAAATTGATATATCAGTACATAGATTCTAAATACTAATAATTTCATCATCCTTTCAACCATATTCGCTTTATACATCCATCAATTGATACACTTATTTATGAAGGTCTAAAATCGATTATCAAAGATTCTCCTAAACGAATAAGGCGGTCACAGTCACGCGACGATGTCAAAAGTTATTTAATTATTATAGCGATACAGGCATATCTTGATATTACCTAAATTACTGTAATTGTTTTTGTGTTAACTGTTATGTAACATGCTACCGAATATAAGGGTTACATCATAGGTTACGTAGAACGTTATGGTTTTCGTCTGGTTATTTGGTTTGATATTAATATTTAAGTATTTTCCTCTATGCTTAATCTAATAACTGTTATAAGTTAATAATGATTGTTGTATGATTATCAGTGAGAATTGGCACAAAATTCGTCTGATGGCAGTGACAGACCAAATACTGAGATAGATTTTATATGCGATTCGAATTTTAAATCTTTTTCTAACTTCTTAAAGTAAGATACTCGTATAAAATAGTAAAATTAAGTTAACACTTTATAACCGTAGTCTTATAATAGTAGATAAAAGTGTATTATTGTGATTATAAAACTTTACTATTACTAATAGAGTCAACAAAATTAATTTTCCCACTTTGTCACAGAAAAATTTAACAGACAGGTAATTTACAGGCGAGCTCGAGTTACTAAAAAATTTATTAAAGGCAGTAAAAAATATCTCCCCTAACATTGACAAAGTCGTAGTTTACTACTTAAAAATTAAAAATAAAAACCCACACTAAATAAATACAATGGCTACACTGTATTTTTCACTGCATTTTTTACATACAATTTTTATGAAACAACAACAAAGCCTCGTCTCGCTAAAGTTTACGAGAAGTTGAGATAAATTTATCTTAAGATTGTTTTCTCGTACATTTCCCGGAATATTGCCTGCGATATGCAGCTGCTCCGTGTCGCTCACAACTCGGACTAGTTAGTTGTTAACAACCCTTTATCATTCATGCTCTCCTGGTACTTCTTGGCGCATAACTTGTATATCATTTTCTTTTAATATTATTAAAATTATGTTGGTGTTGTTTATTTTGAAAAAGCCGATGGAAATTAAAACTTTTATATAGGCGGATTTAAAATATCAATACAGGTAATTTATTATTTTCTTCTCTGGAGGTACCTATTGTCGTTGGTCTGGTACGATTGGGTATTTAATAAAAACGACACTGGAAAACTGTTTAGATTTCAATGGATTCATATTCATACTTTTACACTCTAAATAAGTTTAATTTAGCTTGAAACAATCATATATACAGTTTTTAAAACAAAATTGCTATGCACGCACATGCTTATCGCGGAAATTCAGGCGAGACGAAACGAGCATTTTAATAAACTGCTATTTCATACAAACAAGCGCAAATAAATGTGGGGTATTCATCACCATGTGCTCATTTATATTGGCCTCATATTTGGGTATTTTGTGTATTATAGGATGGACTTTGTACCCCTCGTAAAGCAAATAGATGTCTAGAAGTTGGGCTGTTCGCTTTTGACAAAAATGTTACCTATGTGCCAAAGATTGTTTTTAGTAGGTATTTATCTTTTATACCAGACTACGTAATTAAACCTACCATAGATCATGTTGTCAATAGTAAAATAAAACAATTTATTCTATGGATGAGGGAATGCATTTTCTTACGGTCTTTGAATGAAACTTATAACATTTTAACTAGCCAGGAAGAAGATGTTTTAGTTGGTAGGCAGTTTATATTACGCTCTTACATACTTTAAGGCACCCTAAAAACTATCCGCACATCAAAATAATATAATTCAAGTGAAAGTGGATATTATACATGAATACATTAAGACGCAATTACTGAGATCAAAGTGGATTCTGGTAGCCACTCTGTTTGGGGAGGTGTAAAGCTTTATGATTTGTCCTAGAAAATTATTTAAAATGGAATACATTATATTTATAATAAAACAATAATGAAAGTAGTAGTTAGGGAGCCAGGTGCAAATTGGGTTCATTATTTCCTCTCAAGAGATAATTCGTCAGAAGCATCAGAGTATAGTATTATAAAGCCTCGTGAACGTAAAAACGTAAAAAATACATTCATTCATTTCCTCTCAGCTAAAAATTTGTCAAATTGTAGCTAACCCAATATCTCAACGAAAAAAAATAATCAGCTGGTTACAGCATGGTGTATTATACGTCAGCTGGTGGCTCGAACATGAAAAAAAAAAAATTATTTTCCGTGATTTCCTCTCAAACAAAAATTTACCTGATGATAGCTTATATGTAACTGTGGATAAATATATAAGTCAGCTGGCTGTATCTTGGTGGAAAAACCGTCAGCTGATACTTTGAAACTTATTACATAGGAGTTAGACAGAAGCATCTATTGCCAATTTATATGCATCAGCTGACTAGATTTTCCTCAACTTATTGCTAGCTGATTCTTTTATTTATCGCATCAATATATTTTTAACACTCTCACTCACAAATTTTCATCTGAGAGGAAATGACGATATCTTTATATTCGACATTACGCTTCAATATAAGAGTTGAGTTGAAATAAACATTCAGTATCAATATTTTTGAAACGAATAAGTATGTAATCAAATAATTTTATATATTTAAATAATTAAATAATCAATTAGCAATAAATGAACTAGTTACTCGATAAAAAAAACAATATAATAAACTCTGCTCTTTTACGCATATCCAATTGGTTCACTGCTAATAATTTATTATTAAATGCAAAAAAAAAAAAAACAAATTGTGTAGAATTTATCCTTCCAAATGTAAAAAAGGTGAAAAGGGATATTATTTTAAACGAGGAGGTATTATACCCTGTGGATTCCACTGTTTTTCTTGTGATTGGTTTGACACTAGATGAGAAGCTACAATGGGGGGCCCATGTTGCCACCACCGCTGCTAAGCTTAGTTCAGCTGCATATGCAGTTCGAAGAATAAGGCATCTCACCGATGAAGACACGGCTAGATTGGTTTATTTTAGCTACTTTCATAGCATTATGTCCTATGGAATTCTGCTATGGGGCAGGGCTGCAGATATAGAAACTATATTTATATTACAGAAAAGAGCCATACGCTCTATATATTATAATTTACGTGCTAGGGACTCACTAAGAGATCTCTTTAAGAATACTGGTATCCTCACTGTACCATCACAGTATATATTTAATAATATTTTATATGTACACAAAAACGCAGACTTACACACAAGAGTAGGAGATAAGACACCGTTATGGCACAAGGAACAGAAATAAAATTGAAATGCCATTTTACCGGTTAGCTAAAGTTAAAAATTAATTTATGGGTCAAGGTATACTTTTTTACAACAGAATTCCTCATAGTATTAAAGAGTTTAGTAGTGCTAAATTTAAAAATTATGTAAAAAACGTATGAGTTCAGAGAGCCTATTACAGCATTAAGGAATATATGGAAGATAAAAACCCATGGAGGGTTGTCAGAGCGAAAACGAATAAATCTCATTATAATTTTTTATCAAGTTTATATAATAAATATTATTTATCGAGTAACTAGTTCATTTATTGCTAATTGATTATTTAATTATTTAAATATATAAAATTATTTGATTACATACTTATTCGTTTCAAAAATATTGATACTGAATGTTTATTTCAACTCAACTCTTATATTGAAGCGTAATGTCGAATAATTAAACTCAAACTCAAACTCAAACATTTATTTATTCAATTAGACTTCTTCCAGAAGCACTTTTGAATCGTCATTACATTCTTTAAATTTACCACCGATTCGGAAAGCAGTATCTATGGAGAAGAACCGGCAAGAAACTCCATAAAGATATCGTCATTTCCTCTCAGATGAAAATTTGTGAGTGAGAGTGTTAAAAATATATTGATGCGATAAATAAAAGAATCAGCTAGCAATAAGTTGAGGAAAATCTAGTCACCTGATGCATATAAATTGGCAATAGATGCTTCTGTCTAACTCCTATGTAATAAGTTTCAAAGTATCAGCTGACGGTTTTTCCACCAAGATACAGCCAGCTGACTTATATATTTATCCACAGTTACATATAAGCTATCATCAGGTAAATTTTTGTTTGAGAGGAAATCACGGAAAATAATTTTTTTTTTTCATGTTCGAGCCACCAGCTGACGTATAATACACCATGCTGTAACCAGCTGATTATTTTTTTTCGTTGAGATATTGGGTTAGCTACAATTTGACAAATTTTTAGCTGAGAGGAAATGAATGAATGTATTTTTTTTCCTACGTGCGTGGGAGGCTACAGCCGCTCATCCCCCCAACCGAGCTCCAGCTGACGTTCACGAGGCTTTATAATACTATACTCTGATGCATTTTACTAATTACCGCTTGAGAGGAACTTGGTCATAAAATCTGCTTCTGGCTCCCTAACCATAGCAAAAGTTGTTGATTAACTTTTTTCACATATTTTTTGCGTCCGAAAATTTATATTAATATAAAATTTATTCTTTTTTTTTTTTGTAAATTCATGTGATAACTACAAGATTTTTTTGTAAATATTTAGTAATTACTCTTTATTCTGTTCATACGGCTTACAATCTAAATGTTATAAGTTTAATGCATAGTAGAGACCCATAATATTCCTAAGTGATATATATTTAGAGTTGGTCGGATTATACAAATCGCACCATAAATTGTTTATTCAATCCTATTTATTTATATTTATGGTGAACTCTAAACAACTTGCGAACGTTCAATCGGAATACTTATTTCTTTAATGTTCAACTTTATATACTGTCGTGCAGGTTAATGCATTTTTAATAGTTTACTACACAATTATTTATGCATTTTCTTTTAGATTAGATCAAAAGAGATAATTAAATTAGATAATTTTAAAGTCAGTCAACGTTACTCTCAATTTTATACATAACCTAATCTATACAGACAGTTTCTTCCACTTGATTTTTCATGAATTAGCATAAAAAACATACGTCCATCTATCCTCACAAACATTCGTATTGATAATATTTCTTGTAGAACATGGCTTATTAGAAAAATGCCGAAGCACAGAATCGGATCAAGCCTTTTTCTCAGCTTTATCAGTTAAATTACCCTTCAGTCCGTAATATCTCCGTAATGTTAGTGGGTTTTGGTAAACATTCAGGAGGTTATCAGCAGCGCAGTTAAGCCACCATAAATTTCAGTTACACGGCACACTTAACGAATGAACTGAAAAACTTATCTGTTTCTATGGCTTTGGTACAGTTGTGTGCAAAAGTGTGTTGGAATTTTTGTAAGTAAATTGGCTAAAAGCGGTATAAAACATATCTTTATAATAAGATGAATGTAAATATAAAATTACCTAATCAGTAATCACTAATGAGAAAATCATTCAAGATATTATGAATAATTATGAAAATTACGGAGTGCGAAATAATATGCACTTTATTAAATAAATATATGGGTACTAGGTGGTCGAAGAATCTACATTTAAACTTGATGTTATTATAGCTTGAGTAATCATTATTAGTTGGTATTTTTAATACATTAAAAATACATTAAATTTTATTTTCCACACGACTGTACAAAACCGCATATAAAGAGTTTCATCGATGGGGTTACCTCCCCTCACAAATAAATAATCAAGTCCAGATCTTATCGGGGAAAATACGGCACAGAAAATAGTGCACCCTTCCCTTCAGGGAATTTTAATTAGCTTGCTGTGGAATGAAGAAATGCGCTTTTTGCTTTACATGTACTTACGTACTGACCAATTGAAAATAATATAATACTTGTAAATTTACCCTAAAGGTAATAAATAAATGTAATATATTGTATGATCGATTGAAGTACTGAAAGTTTATAAACTATAATAAAACATACCTACTTATTACTATCAATTTATAATTTTCAAGATAGAAATCTGTCGTATTTATTTTTCAATAGGCTTATCTTACTACATCAGTTTTTAATTTTCATTTTCAGTTATTTATTGACTGAAGTGAAGTGCTATGAAATATATAGCCTAGTAAGAATAAATATCTTAAATAGCACCTTAAAAACTACGCTTTTGTTCCGACTAAGTAATGCACCTCTTGTCCTACTTTTCGCTTCAACGGGCGATTTCATCTGGAAATAATTTCTGAACTATAGCAGAATATTTATAGATGGGGCATTTCACGCGAAGCGGACACAGATTTCAGGGTCAGGTTTCAGATTTCGGTTATATTTTAGTATGTTACACCTGTATATATCCACGGTATGTATACGAAAAAATTTTGCATTTAGAAGCTTAGTTTTCAAAACACAGGTCTTTGAAGATGTCAGTAAGCGCGAGGTATGGGGGACTTTGAATGTAATTATCAGTTCAAGAAAAGTAATTTTTAAATAAATTGATGACTGAGTAATATACCCCATGAAATAAACTTTTTATGCTCATATTTCGAATTTCGAATTTATATTTAAATTCCTTAGAAAAATAAAACAATATTTTTCTTTGTCATTTTTTACAAACTTTGCGTATTTTTAATTTTTTTAAAGATCATTAAATAAATGACTTATATTATGCTTAAACTTCATGCAAAGTTCTAGAGTGGTCATCGCAGTAGTTTAAAAGCTACATGTATTATAATGGCGAAGCGCGGCAATATCCCCATACTAGCCCCTAGCGCGACGCACTTCAATATTCATACAAACGGGGACAAAAAATAAATTCTAGAAATTAGAATTAAATGAGGTGTCAACAGATAGGTCTTTAAAAATTGATTGGAGGTTTATAAATAAGTTTTATGATAAAATAAATAATTGACGAGATATACGTATTCAAAGTCGTAAAAATGTCATATTACTTTACTGAATATTTTTTTTAAAGAAAACTAAAGTAATATTTTCTTGCTTGTTATTTACCACTATAAAATCTTATTAAAACCTTAAACGGTGTTATTAACTAACTATAATGAGATAAATACTGCAGTACGGTGCGCTAACCAACTAGGCGCTAGTATGGGGATATTGCCGCGCTTCGACATTATAATACATGTAGATTCTAAAGTTCTGCGATGACCACTCTAGAACTTTGCATGAAGTTTAAGCATAATATAAGCCTTTTATTTAATGATCTTTAAAAAAATTAAAAATACGCAAAGTTTGTAAAAAATGACAAAGAAAAATATTTTTTTTATTTTTCTAAGGAATTTAAATATAAATTCGAAATTTGAAATATGAGCATAAAAAGTTTATTTCATGGGGTATATTATTCGGTCATCAATTTATTTAAAAATAACTTTTCTTGAACTGATAATTACATTCAAAGTCCCCCATACCTCGCGCTTACTGACATCTTCAAAGACCTGTATTTTGAAAACTAAGCTTCTAAATGCGAAAATTTTTCGTATACATACCGAGGATATATACAGGTGTAACATACTAAAATATAACCGAAATCTGAGACCTGACCCTGAAATCTGTGTCCGCTTGGCGTGAAATGCCCCAGATATTAAGTATAAAATCTCAATGCAATATTATTTATTTGATACATAACTAGCTGTTGCTCCGGCTTAACAAAAAATAAAATATCTACCTATGTAATATGTTCTACGTTACTCGGTAAAGCTCTCGATTTCAAACATTTTTGTAGTTTTCAAGTTCAATCTTAATCGATTTTTACAGTGCAAGATTTATATGTACGATTCGTTTTTAAAGTTGATTTTCCTAGCTTTACTGTGTAATTATTATCTATGTGTAATTTTATCCTACAATTTATTTTACAAAAAACAAAATTTGATTACAATTGTATTCGCTATCTTTTTTACTTACCAGTTAAGTTTAATCGGGTTTTATAATTAAATAGGTGAGGAAGGTTCTAGAACGTGGACTATTTGTAGAATTGCATTACGTTCCACTCAGACTGGATTAGTTTTAGGTCTGGAGTCTGGACAGTGGACGGAAGATATTTTAGGTCTTAGTTAAGATTGTGGGAAGATTAAATTGACACCCGCTTATGAAAACACATGGATTTTATTTTGAATAAAATATGTTATATTTTGTAAAACATTAAGTAGGTTAGTATGTGCTTATTCTTTTTAAAAATAATTTACTGGAAAATACAGAAATGTTTGCGAATCGGCAATAATTCTATACATGTGAAATAAATTGATTAGAACTAACAATATTCAAGTTTACTCTAATTATATTGAGACTAAATTCATTTACATTTGCGAGTAAATCACAAAAAATTTAAACTAAAATCTTTCGCTTTCCATCATCTCTTTCCTGGCGCTTGAAATAAATTTAAAATGGCGGATATTTCCCATTCTTCTGAATCACGTAACTGTTTAACGTTTAAACTGCTTTTAAACGCTCTGATTTAAATCCCGCATTTATTTTAATTGAAATCTATGCACTGCATAATATTTAGTCCATGTTCAATCAATTTTATATTTTTCTATTCAGATTTCCTAGAATATTTTAAATATACATTATTAACTTAATTTCATTTAATTACTACTTTTAGTTTTCGTAAGAATTAAAAGCCTGCATGATTTATAAGCGTCTTTCTAATAAGTTAAGATAATAAGTTTATAAACAGGCAGAATTTGATAAAGCCTTAGCTTGATCACATCATCTGCCGACCTGTCAAATGCTGACGTCGTAAAGTTTAACGCGGGCGTTTATCGCTCGTTTACTCTGTGCCTATCAAACGAGCGGATTTCAAAAATATTATTTAGATGAACTTATATACAGTTGTGAATTGTTAAAGCAACTGTTATCATTTCTACATAATAGCAAGTAAATAAAAGTAAATAAAAAAAGCAAGTAATCCAACATAATAGGAAGTTATTCTAAAAAATAACTTCCTATAGAAGATCTTAGATCTACGATCTAGGTATCATCTTTCATTTCACTTTTAGATTATGTACCATCATAGACCACACCTCTGCGGTCAAGCGCTTACCTATCTTCAATAAAAAAAATAATCTAAGGTCATTAATTTGTATCTATTTGCTATTAACCTATATATCGGTTCAGAATTTATGTAAAAATATACACTGCTCAGTTATGAAAAGGATGCTAACAAACTTCACACAATTCAATGTTTTAGTGTTATATTAGTATGAATGAATACCCTGAAATTTTCCAATCTCAACACAATGAAAATGGTACATACATAAGTTAAATAATTATATACGCTACAAAAACGCTTGTTTCATAGCCCTTAGCACATACACCTTCATCAATCATTTGGGCGCGTGGACACTGCGAACTGCGCTTAATTTCATCGATGTCGAATTAACTTTTAGTACATCCGTAAATTTAGAGCACACACAAATAAACCTGCATGTTATATGAGAAACGTTTAATGCTGTTTCTGTAGCGAATGGTGGTGGAATAGTGATGTATTTGGTTGTTGTCGTACCAGTAATGTTTTTATTTTGTGTGATTGTTTATGAGTGATATATTTGACGAAGATATTAAGGGGTGGCACATGAAATAATTGAATACATAAATATGATATTCATCCTTTTAACAAAAGTTAATATTAATTAAATTAATTATGATTTATGACCAAAATCATTTAAGACAGGCTTCTACTGCAGCTTTAATTTAAAGTTATGTGTTTAACATATTTTATGTACATACGAAACTTTTTTTTTAAATATATATGCAGAAATATTTTCTAAGCGCTTGTGAAATTATATTTCTAACAGGCAACAAAAGACCTTGATTTTTTTGATGGACAGTAGTGATGGATATTTTTCTACATATATTTAACAGTCGAATGTCGATTGAAATAGTACTTAGAAAATAGCCCCTAGAATTTTAAACTTGAAACTGAAATGCACGATTCTGAACAGTATTCGCCACTATTATTTCCTCTCGGTTGCTTCAAAACTGTCCGTCAGTTACAATGCCTAGAGGTAGATAGTCTCTGCTTTGTGAACTACAGTGGAGTGCTATAAGCCGCTTACCTAGAGATGAAATGTGGACCTGGCTGTATTCAATTATGAATGCGAAATAACCATATTCGGTAAGCGGTAAATTACAAGAAAATATATGCACTTAAATTGCAGGAAATTATGGTCAGTGTTTTTTGAAAGATTTTTTATATATGTACTTTTAACACTAAAATCCATGACATAACGATAATCGATATTTATACAGATTACATTTTTTTATAAGCGTTTTGCGCTCCTTACATTTTCATCACAGGATCGATTCAGGATATTATTAATTTTTCTACGCAGATACACAGTTCAATATAGCAGTAGCTCATACAAATACAAAATAATCATACTTGATTACAAATTTATAAATATGAAGCCCAATAAATGTTACGATTATTAAAATACTCCCTTCTTCATATTAATAAATGTCTATATCAAAAGGATATCAAATGAAAGACTCATCCTTCAAACACTTGTAAGATTTCATCGTATTGTGTATAAGGTGGCTTGCCACATCCAGGAAATTGTATTAAGAAATATCTTTATTCTATGCATCGATGGATTTTAGACCCAAAAACCTTAATATTAACGTTGATTTTTGTGTGATTTGGTAAATTATCTGACTATACGAGCAATGTACAATGTAGAGTCTACGTACATAAAATTTTTGTCTCATAATATAGGTTACCAAAGTCTTCGGAAGTGATTGACCGATATTTGTCATTTGTTTTTTTGTGTAAAATTCAGCAGGTCGGAAAATAAGTCGTATATTATTTTCTATACACTAACAGGCCTAAAGGCCTAAAAGGCCAGAAGGCCAGACGTACAAAATAATATTTGTCGGGTCAGCTGGTGCAAATATATAAGTTTTTTTTAAGAAATAAAATAATGAAATCACAAAAGTTGATGAAAAATGGAATAATGAAATCACAAAAGTTGATGAAATTGATATGTATAAAGGAATTTGAAACATTTTCATGATCTAGATTTTTACAGTTAATTGTTAGCCTTTACATTTAAATAACACCGCACTTCACCCTTATGTTATATTCATGGAAAAACTAATACAAGCTAGACAAAGGTTTGTAGGAAATGCAAATAGTCATGGTCAAATGAAAGTCAAACAGTGCGTAGTTACAGCGGTCGAGGGTTTTGTTTAACTGTTTGATTGGAAGCCTGCATAGTTATTGGTAAAGCAAGGGAATACAAACGTTTGTGCGATATATGTATTTAATTATTAGTTACATAAAATGCTTCAGAAAAGGATTGTATGACATGAATTTTTATGTTCTTCATCATCAACAATTTGACAGAAGTATGTAAAAAATTCTAGTCAGATTTTTCATAGCCCATAGATCCATTTTATAAACTTTCACGGACATCATATCTCTTTTCTTAGCCTCTCGATTCTTGTTCATGTTTCAACATCTCTATGTATGGAGGAATGTATCTATCTTCAATTGATAGACTTAACATAAGTATGTTAGGTTTTGCTTCGTTTATGATTTACAGTCTACATCCGTAGACTATCGCCCCTTCTACGTCTTACACAGACCGTCTACAAGACGCAATATAAAAGAGTCGTTATCCCTTTTATAATCATTTTATTGTCTATCGTAACGGCATTACCTATAGCGTCGCAAGTAACCTTCTCAAAAATAAACTTCTTAAATAAGAATTTAATCAACCCAACAAATGCTGGATTCACTGAAAGACGCAAGGCTCAGTTGTATGCAGATGTATGCAGCCAGCCGTCGGGTACAAAGCGAAATGAGACGAGCTGGCTTGTAATTAAAACGCTCTTTTTTGTTTATGTCTGCCACGGGATACTGGGCATATATTAAATCGTGGAGTATCACTTGATTCTGTTCTTTATACGCTCGGGACTGAAATGGCTCGCTTAAATGACTGAACTGTTAGGGTAGGATGTTGTTTTTTGGTAGGAAAAATTTTCATTGTTTTTCATTAGGTTAGGTTGTTTGTATATTACCTTTGAAAAACATATTATTATTAAGCTTGTTTTGAATGCCTACTCTTAAAAGCGCTTTATTGACAAAGGGACTAAAAACAATGTCGCTATCATATTGTAATTGTGTTTTAGCTTATTTTTAGTATCTTGGTATATGATACTAAAAAAAAGCTTAAGCTTAATAGAATTCTCCTCATATTATAATTCTCTTTGAAAAACAAATCGTGATACCAAAATAACCAACTTTAAGGATTACAAAATTTGCGGTCACGTGTCCCCACATTTTAGGCACAAAGTATCTAATTCTCACATTCCAACCCTTTGGTTTACACCTTAATGAATACGATCCGAAAGCGATCAAAATGTTGACAAATACTTTCGAGATTGTACAATCCTTTAATGGTTTTCTATTCTTTTCGTTTTATAAAGGGTTATTTACGGTTACGAAATAAAAGGGTCCAGGTTTTACTCATGTTATACTTGTTTGAATTAATTTAAGTGAGTGCTAAAATACAGCACAAAAAAAGAAATACAATAAACATAATCTAGATTGTAAATACAAAACGGTAGGTTTCAATAACTACAAAATTAAGACTCATATAGTGAATTTATAAAAGTATCCAGCTACAAACACCGCCTTTAGGCTTTAGCGGTCTAATTTGCTCCTGCATTTTCACGGGTAAATTGTAATGTTTATTATCTGTCTGTTTGTTACACTTCACATAATAAACTGATAAGACGAAAGTAGTAGAAGAAAATATGTCATGTTTGATCAATTTGAAACTGCTATCCTCAAAATCATAATATTCTGCTAAAAAAATACGGGATTATATTATATTCCTTCAACGATTGTTTGGTCCATAGACAACATCGGGTAACTATATTCTTCCCGCTATTTTTCCATGACGTAACAGTTCCGCATCCGAACACGTCATCAATCTTGGTCACACCTTCGCTGACGCTGTCTTCGTGTTTATAAATGATTACTTACTGTTTTGCTGCATATGTGGGATACCTTTTCTGAGAATAACAGAAAGATTGTGCTCCTCGACGGTAAATGGATCAAACATTAAGTATAGGCAAATTCTCATATTTGATTCATTGGTAAATGCGGGTGATAATATGTATCAGAATCTAGTTGTTCTTGATGTAACAGCTTTTTCTTATCATAGATTCTAGTTTGCTCTTCTGTGTATAAAATCATTTCAGAACTGAATGTATGTTCAAAAACACCTGTAAATGTCTTACTGTTTTAGTTGATTTAATAATATACTGCCATTTAATGATTCCTCGTGATCAGGCTAAAAAGTTAAACAATTTATCCGCATAATTTATCTTATAACACCAAAAATAGCTTCGCCATTACGGTGACCTCTGTTATCGTCAAAATGCAGGAAGGTATCTGCTTCGGGGTAACTTAGATACGAATAAATAGGCTGTACGAGACACTTACCACAAAATTAGGGTAATCGATCTTTGACGTAAATGAAGGGTGGGTTTATCGAGGGTTGGATGAAACTCTAATGCGGCAGCGTTTGACAACTTGTCAACGTTTAAGGCATGAAATGTTTGATAGAATAATGACGTATGTGCTCTATTGAGAGATTAAATATTGATGTTGGATAGATGGAATCCCTTGAATAACGTTTGGAAGTTGTCTTGTCCTGTTGATAATTTTAATCCAGAAAAGCTCTTGGTGCATTAGGTATTTAAACTAGAAATTCATCTTGTAATTCTAAATTAATTTAAATAAATGGCAACCTATAGTACGTTTAAAATAAATTGATATTGAAATTAAGCTTATCAATAAGAAGATGAATAAAGCTTTAAGAAGCGGTCATCATCATCAGTCATTTGTTTCTTCTACAATACACAAGTAGGTATATTATATGGTACATAAGTGCCCAGACATAAGCTTATTATATAATTATTTATAAATATAATAACACCATTACTTATTATCACGTACATAACGGACACTAATGAGTACATTTATAAAAACCACGTAACAAAAGGTTTGGGGCGAGGCCATTACGTCATTGTCGAGACTAACATGCCCTTAGTCTTAGAAAAGAGAAATTTAATACAGTGATATCAGTGATCCAGCACTGGAAAAGTATTGGGTTAAAATTAGATTCCTAGTGTCACAACCAACTCTACTCATTTTAGTAATGACAAGGAATGATTTATTTTAGTTATTCAGCAAAAAAAGTCGTTCGTCTGTAAGCACGAATTTTATATCTTTAATGTCTACTTGACATACCTGGATGTTTTTATTTGTTTATCTATATGATACCTATCCTTACGTAATTGTAAACTGCCTGAGACCACCTAAATTCATTATAATGCTACTGCTGTATTTATACAAACCATGCAAATGGCTTTGATAGGTATTACTAGCAATCTAGATATCCGTACACTGTTATAGCTAGATGGGAGTTAAGACCAATCGGCAACCATAAAGAGATCCTTGCAAGCTGGTGTACTCGTAACTTCGCTTCGATACTTGGCGTTAACATTGCCAACATTCAGTTTGGCACGAGTTATGTTGGTACTTTGTTTCTAGCTGGATTTATGATAAAGTCACTTCTAATATTATTTAAACTATTTAAGATTAGGTACATATCACAGGTCTTATTATACTGGTTGCTAGCCGTAAAGTCGTCTTTGTTCTATCAATGGCAACAAATTCGATTCGCTTCTAATGAAACTCATTCTAAATCTCGTAAATCGTCACGTACTACCTTACAAATAAATAGTAGTAAATCGTACATTTAATAATTCCTTTTACATAGTATTATATAAATAGGCAGTACTTACTCATAAAACAAATATTGGTGATACAAAAATACAACGTGTCGGTCCAAAGCCATTTCGCGTGAAAGCGGAATTAACAATAAATACGAAAAGTTTAATTCTAAACAAAAGCAATTACCGGACAGATAAAAATTTCCGTGAAAGGGTTGACCCCAATTTTAGGGGCTAGATAACGTTGATAACATTAATCAAAGTTCCTATCTCAGGTCCGGGCAGTCTCCAATTTTCTGGTCACTGACCTTTTAATTTGCCACATCGTGAGACCATTTTCGCTTAAGTATTGGGTGGCAAGTGTTTGTAAACAGTTTTGATACTTTAGTTTGGGAAGGACGAAATTCGCTCCGTTATGAGATTTTCGTATTTAAGTTTACATCGTGGAGACTGGAGATTATTCAGTTCATATTTCTGAAGCTTTTTTCCATCGGTCCAGATTATTTAAAAATATTAAAAATATTTTTCCCTCTTTCGCATTGTACAATCATATAGGTAATAAAATGGATATAGATAGCAGTTCTAAAATTCTCAAGCAATAAAAAGTCATATTTTCCTGAGTTCCTGAGGCGTCCGCGTCGGAAGTTATCACATAATTTGCCCAATTTTTTGAGTGACCTAGGTAGGCTACTTTTACCCAAAATTCAGCGGAATCATATATTTCAGTTTATGTATTTGTTTACATTGACTTCCATTATAGAGCTCCGTTAGATTTTAATAAAAATGTCGTAGAAACGCTTTGAAATTCAAAGGTTAAGACCTATATTTGCCGTAAGCTATGGTATTTGATGCGGTGGGGGAGTAATCTCTGCGATGTTCCTCTGAGAGGCATGACCCAATTCTTATTGGAGCTTAGCTGGATTCCGTGTTAAATATGCATTGGTTTCATGTTTTGACACAATATAAGAAAGGTAACTCAATACATGTGCAAATTTGTATGGATGTTTTTTACGCTTAATTATGTTGGTCAAAGTAAAAAAAAAACCGGCCAAGTGCGAGTCGGACTCGCGCACCGAGGGTTCCGTATGTGATGTAACTAAAAATTTATGGTTTTCGTAATTTTTCCTTTATCTATGCTATAAGACGTTGCTTCGTACCAAATTTAAAGATTCTGAGTTCACGGGAAGCACCCTGTAGGTTTTGATTCCCTTGCAAGTGTCGAAAATTTGCGGCATAAACGGCTGTATCTTTTGATTGCGTTGGCTTAGAAGTTTGATTTTTTCACAGCTTCAAGGGACAGTAGACCTGAGTAATTGATATAAATTTCAGCTTCATACCTCCACGCGTTCCTGAGAAAAAGGGTCTTGACAGACGGACGGACGGACGGACGGACAGACGGACAGACGGACAACAAAGTGATCCTATAAGGGTTCCGTTTTTTCCTTTTGAGGTACGGAACCCTAAAAAGTAATCGAATACAATAGGTAGGGACTAACATATTTTGGTACTATGGTAGCTATTTCCTCCAGATAATCAAGGCAAAAATATCTAATATATCCCAACGCTTTCAATATCAAACTATTAATCTTATTTTATTAAAACGTTTATGAGATTCAATATTAAATGAAGGGCAGTGGCGCTATTTAGTTTGCGTCTCTTGTTTTATAAATATCGTAAAATTAGTTTTACAGTCAATTTGTTCTGAACTTCCTGCAGTATGACGGCCATCTATCATAAGTATTACATCAGATCTTGAAATAGTTTTGTTTTTGTAGATTTTAAGATAGTTGCTTGTGATTTTTGTTAAATATGGTAGGTATATTAATGCTACCCGTGCAGAATATGTACCTTTCTTTAAATTTTATTAAATAAAATGTTTAGAAATACTCTCTTACATACGTTCTCCGTATCTATTTTCGTAGAACTGAGTGACATACAAATTAATTAAGTTTCCTTAAAGCTAGTCAAAGTTCAGAGAACGATTGATGTTCAGAAGGAAGCGACACATCATTCACAAATTATCAAACATTTCGTCAACTTATGATCAAAACACATTGAAGCGTCGACATTTTGCTTTGACACCTGTCCAACTTGCCGAAACCGACTAATTGCCACCTAAACCACCTCGACTGACCACGTTATTTTCTTTTCAGTTCTAAATACGGAAAAGGCGCATTAACTGTGAAAAACATCAGACGGATCAAGATGGCGGGGCAGATTGCGCGCCAAAAGCGACGCGGGCGCCATCTGTCACCGAACGTCAGTTGGAACGTTTCGAACGGATTGAAATAGTGTTTTGACGTAACAGTGTAGTGTTGTGATAGTGATGTGATAGTGTAGTGTTGTAAGTATGTCTGAGGAGCGTTCGCGGCGGTTGTCGCAGATCTTCGACCCGCTGTCGAGGTTCACGGACCACAGCGGGGCGGGGCACTCTGCCAGCACGCCGAACAGCCCTCGCCTGATGCCGAGGAGGGCGAGGGATACACCGCCACCGCCGCCAAGGTGAGATTTGAATAAAATAACGTGTGTTTTGTGAAATGTTTATCGATATTTAATTGGTATTTAAATGTGAACTCTATTAGCATTGAACTAGTCTCAATGGTCATAAGAACTACTTTACTCCGATCTTTATCTGATAACTCAGACAAAATCAGAATAATAGAGTCTTCTTCAGTGTTTGCAAAATTGAGTATAGAGATTTATATTATGTACCTATTTATATATTTATATGGAAACAATACACTGCAAAAGAAAATAATCATCTCGTCTTTGGTGATAGTTGCAGTGATAGCAGACTAATGGGGAAAAACATTTTTTTCATGGTATTTTTATATGATCACTATTCATATAATTAATTAAACAATGTACCTATGGATAAGATTATGAGATATTCCCTTCACAAATAATTGAAAATTAATTACGTGTGATGATTAACCGTACTTTGTTATTCATGAGTTAATTATCTCCATTCGTTTATATATTATGATTACGTGACAGAGGGAAACGGGGGGAATATTATTTTATTTTCAAGCCATGATAATTATTGATTAATAATATGTAGGTATATAAGTCTCTAGCGGTGTCTATATGTTTTAAGTTTATGTTGTGGGTGTGTCTAGTAATATTTTAATTGAATCTTGATTTTAGTCCCTGATGAAAACGGGGTATTATCAGTTAACACGTATTTAAACAGCTCTACAAAATCTACCGCGTGAATATTCAAAAACTACCAAGTGATATGTTTCCGTGATACATATAGCTTTTCGAATTAATGAAAAAAAATTATATTCAAAAGGCATAACATTGCTTATCCAGAATATATGAAGCCGTTTGCCTATTTTACAGACCACAATATACCTATATCACACATATACATTTTTAAATCATCCTTTTGCATCGAAAAAGGTTAAGCATTCAAGCTTACACTGCACACTATATGTAATATTACAATACAAAGCTTCGTACCCATAAATATTAAATGAATAAAAGTCAGAAGCGAAAAGATAAAAAACCCGCCAACATGCGGCCCCGGAGTCGTCGACCTAAGTAAATGAACTAGAAACGTTCGCAAATTGATTATAACCAAGTTATTATTCATGGATTTTATGAAAAGAAAGTTTTTGTGGCGCGCAATTTGAATCTGGAATGCGTTTGTAACCAAAGAGCATAGAAACACTAAAAAAAAAGTAAATTATTTCATCAGCTGCCAGTGTGCAATGTGCATGCATATTGAGTTTAACACATCTTCTTTGAAGAAAAAAGTAAAATAATTACAAAAAATTGAACTTAATTTAAAAGGCTTAATTATTATATATAATTATAATGATAGGAAAAATAGAAGGAACAAATAGGAATAGCGGAACATTTTATTTAGTTCTCATCACTGATAAATAAGGCTTTCGCGCAAAGATGCAGGCACAATCTTCTGTCTGTTATAATCACGGTTATAATCTTAATTCCACGAATTCTGAATAAAGCAACAATGTTTATATTCGTATTCATATCGATTCGTTTTAACGAGATAGTTCTGGAAACACTTAAAATGTATCGATTATTGAGTTTACTTTTTAAACTAGAACTTCTTCATTGTTATTTCAGTTCTTTTAGTTCTAATTCAATGTATAGTATTATCATTACTAGGATAACTCGGAAAAACTCTTTCTTCACTATAGTATCAACTTTTTTATAATAATTATTGTGTTGATTCTATTAAAATATATCTATACTATTATTATAAAGCTGAGTTTGTTTGTTTGCTTGAATGCGCTTATCTTAGAAACTACTGGTCCGATTTGGAAAATTATTTCGGTGTTAAATAGCCCATTTATCGAGTAAGGCTTGGGCTATATATTGTTACGCTAAGACTAACAGGAGCGGAGCAATGCGGGTAAAACCGCGGATCAAAACTAATCAAAAAATAATAATCTAGACCACGTACGATAAAACTAATATATGAATAGAGATTGTACCTACTCAAACTTAAAGATGTATTCATCTAAGCGTTTTTGAATCGTCAAAATATATAACTTAATATTTACCACTGGTTAGGAGGGCAGTTTCTACAGAGAAGAGCCCAAAAGAAACTCTGTAATTAATAAAAATATATACGTACCAAAAAGCGTTATATAACATTTTCTTGTTACAGACCTTTCGCCCATTCCTCTCGCCTGGATCCCCTGGAGTATGAACTAGCTGCAACCGAAGACTCAGTGAACTGGCAGGAGAGATGCCTTGAACTGCAGCTCGAGTTGCACAGGAGTCGGCATCAAGCAACGCGCGTGAGGGACATGTTGAGAGATAAGGTAAGTTTTATATGTATAAAATATGTACGGGTATTCTCTTGTTTGATTTTACGCGAGTACTATACATGTAGAAATTAAAGACAAATGGAAATTAAACGCGTTTTATTCCTTATATTATTAACTTAGTATTGCACACCTTGCAGCAAGCGTGGTCACGGGCAGACTTAGATATTGTATGTCGTGACGGTCATACAAAAGATGTTATTCGTAAACTACCTTCACCTATTAATTCTAAATACGTACGGGTGGATTCAATATATGGATAATTTGCCTCCCTCAACGGAACATAATCGGTACGGATAAGATGCCGATCGATGCTTTATATTTTTGAAAGATTATTTATATTATATCTGATTGATATGGGGTATTGTAGTTATTTAAGAATCATTTTTATTATTTATACAGCGACATGAAACTGAAGATATTTATTATTTTCTAATATAAATAGTTTTAGACAGGTATATAAAACGATTCGTCCATTCGGATGTAGTTTTGAGGCTCGTCGCGTCGCTACGTTGAAGTGAAATACAAGAGTTTGAATCCCGACCCACGACAAATATCATGGTCATAATTTATGCTTCAAAATACTTTTTTAAAATACAAAATTAAAATAATTAAGTTGCTAAATTAATGTGTTTTAATCTATAAATTAATCTGTTTGCGAAAGGAATACAGTAATGCTATATTTAATGTCTTATTATAATGTATTATGTATCGAATAAAACAGAAAATGTTAGTACATTTTATTTCTATCCTTAGGTATATTTCCACGCCATTACTATGTAAGGGCGCGGGCACACGATGCGTTGCGGCACCGCACCGCAAAGATTTCACCGTGTCAGTGGGCACACGAGCGGTGCGGCGCCGTAACGTTTTTATATCGCAGCGGCGTCGTAGCAGCGTTGCACAGCGTGTCTTTCCTTGTGACGCAAAACAACTGAGCGGTGCCGCTCTGACGTCGCACCGCATTCACCCCTCCCCGCCTCGTCTTGGTGGTTACAAGTCCGGTGCGGCGCCGGAGCGCATCGTGTGACATGCCACAGATATTTCTATGTAAGACGACGCAGCGACACCGCTCCGGCGCCGCACCGCCGCCGCAACGCATCGTGTGCCCCCGCTCTAAGTACTATCGTCAGTGGACTGTATCTAATTATATGATGTGGAGGACGCAGTGTATTATACGTTCGTTCGACTAGAAGACTTGAAAACAATGTACATTATACAATTTGAAAGGTTACATTGTTACAAATATTCTTTTATAGAAATGTAGATGTCAAAAACTGTTTCTTATTTGTTAATTTTTGAAAGCAAGTGATTATTTATATAAATTTATAAAGAATAGAAAAAATTCGATCACGAGGCGGGACT
>CAJQZN010030338.1:0-33947 GCA_907164685.1 Colias eurytheme | reverse complement strand
AGGACGTCCAGGCGTACGGCGGGATACCACCCTTATCTGGTAGAAATTCCGACTGCACGCACAGCACGCTTTGCGTCTTCCTTCTTAATGCGAGCTGCCAAAGAGTGGAATTCTCTGCCGGCGTCCATCTTTCCAGAGAAGTATAACATGGGAATTTTCAAGAGACGAATTAACAGGCACTTTCTAGGCGGGCGTGACTTACCACCTTAGATCTCGTCACCACTTTCCATCAGGTGGGACTGGGGTCAAACGTCCACCTATCTAAGTATAAAAAAAAAAAAAAAAAAAAAGTGAACGCAGAACCTAGAGGTTACTTGATTCAATCTTCGGTTGAGACTTATACATCAAAAAATCCTAAAAAAATAAAATGAAGAATTTTTAAATAATAATGTATAATAACAATTCATAACATACTATGTTATTCGTACTGTGCAACTGTCACGGCCATAACATAAAGCCGCTTAGGAGAAGTGATGAAAATGGACTCATAATAAAATTATTATAATAAAAATCATTCGGCATTCATCGTGAATATAAAACAAGAAATTTTGGATCTACATTAATTAAACAAGAAATAAACGCTAAATAAATCCTTTTCATATTTATCTACAAACCAAAATAATGTTTTCATTAAGTATATTTTCTTCACTTAACTTTATTTATTGGTATTGTCGAAATAATATCGTACAACTTATTTCGTCTAGTCACGGTTATCCCTTGAGAAATATGACAAATCCAAGACTGTAGACAAAAAAATGACGAATGGCTAGAAAAAAGTCGATCAATATACAGATATAGCTTGTTGAAAATGAAATATTGTGTCGAGACATTGTAACATCAATGATGTTAAATATCTAATCTCTATACCTATTAAATTCTCGTGTCACAATGTTAGTTGCCATCGTCCTCCGAAACGGCTGGACCAATTCTTATGAAATTTTGTGTGCTTATTGAGTAGATCTGAGAATTGTCCCACATCTATGTTTCATACCCATGCAGAGTGATAAGGCAAAACATCTAAATTTATAATCTCTTTTTTAAATCTCTTCATCATAGAGTTTTGGTAGAGTCTTCGTGTAAACGAGAGGAGTCTTAATAATGATAATCTTTATGTACCTTTACGTAGAAAATACGATATTTTTCGTCTAAAACTTGCGTCTAAAAAATATATTTTAACATTCAAAAGCACTTCTCCAATAAATATAAAAGTATAAAATACCTATAACTTGTAACAGTAGAAATGCTGCTTTGATCTATATGAATAGTCGATGAATTCATAAAAATACAGGAATATTACTTATAATTTCTAGGGCATCCTATAGCCAAGTTTTCTGTACCATATACAATAGTTGCTCAGTATTTCGCTTCGACATAAACGACCCTTTGACGCCTGAAAACGGTTTAGTAAGTTTTATTTTGTACCAGAGTACGGCATAGCGCACATACTTGCATGTCGCAATCCAATTTCATTTTATACATTCGTGGGTATAGAAATGTTCATGCCAAAATATATAGGGTGTCACAGACGTGGTGTATCAATGGAATATGTAACTTTTCAGACACTGATTACATATAAATACTAGTTTTGATATAATATTGTATGTTATAATGGAACAGCGTAGAGGCTTTTTTATTTGATGATATTGTGTCTACCAAATACAAATAAAATCTAAAAAAATACGCCGAAGAACAATCTCAATAATGAAACAGGTGCCGATAGGCAGTGAATGTATTTTCAAAATCCGTTCTGCTATTGAACTTATTTTTTAAATATGGCTATTATTCTTTTTAATACGGCAAAAAAACTTCACAAATTAGATTTTAACGATTTAATTGAATAGGTAATTTTATCTGCAATTGATATCTTTAAACGTATAACATTACGACTCTTTAAACCGTTACAAAAACTTTCAAAACCAATTTAATTTGTTTCCTCATTTCGAAGCTTAAGCTTGAAATTTTTCTCGTTTTGGGAACCCGTTTACGAAGAAATTAAAAAAGTAATTCGTAAAGTAATTAGAACGTTATTCTTTCCGTAATAAATAATAATAGAAGAATATAGCTATAAATTTCTTGCTGAATCCTTATAGATAAATATGTCGTAGGGCTTCATAAAGAAAATGCTTTGAAGAATAAACTTGATCGTTAAATCTTGAGAAGTAGGAAAAAGGGACTTCGTTGTCATGGCAAATATTGCAGTAACTATTTTGATTCTTTCGGCGTGGGAAATGTCTTCAATATTCAAGATCATTTATTTAGGGATATTCTAGTGAAACCTCAAATACAATGTAGAGTAATATTTGGAGGTTCGTAATGCTACTTATTACATTTTTAAATAATGGTATTGCTCACAGGACAAAGGTCAAAAGGATATTCAGTCATGATATCAGTATATTATGTAGGGCGTAGGCTATCCAACGCAATCTAAACTGACGTATTTTGTTTTAAAAGCAAACTTAGTACCTATGTATTAAATTTCGCCTCGTGCACATAACATCTTTGTTTCTGGATATAAAGAAAAAACACTATACAAAAGTAAAATAAATAAACAAGCATTCTAATAAAACGTTTTTATCTTATTGTTTCGAACACGCATTAGCATTATTTTTATTAGATAGAGATCAACACAATGAACTCAATCTCATTGAGTTAATCGCTAACTAACTCAGCCTCACATTTTCTTTTATCAGATCATACAATCTATGATTCCCGCTAATAATAAAGCTTTTTAGAAGCAATATTTTTTTACCCTTCCAGTAATCAAAACACAAATAAATAAAATAACTAATGTTTTCTTTTTTTAACTCATCTCAGTTAGGTACAAAATGATTATTAAATAATTATTTTTTACGGTCAGAACTGGACAAAATTTAACTTGAAAGCATAAGCTTCCAAATAAAAATATAATAATCACAATCGTGAAACAAAAATACATACAATTGAGATCCTTATCCTTATCTTTACGTCGGTTTTAAAATATTCGGTTGTTAAGTGTAAACTATAATTAAATATATGTATACTTAGAAACCTAATTAAAATTTACACTAGCATCGTATCCTATATCCCAAAGATGACGTAACAAAATTGAAATGTGCTATGACGTCACAACTTTATACACCGAAATTGACACTCGCGGGAGTTGGATAACAATCTCCCACAGGACCTTCAGAATATGAGTTATGTTGGTGTCCTTGTAAAGTATCCAATTGAATGCAAACAGGAAATTGGGAATATGTGAAATGTATATTTTATTTTAAAATAGGTTTTATAGAGAGGTGGTTATTTTTGTATATTATACAGTTGTTGTTTTAGGTTAATCTAAGGGGTTATGATTAAACATAATTTTAAGAAGATACTGTATGTGTTATATTACTTCTAATTCGAAGCTTTTAACTGTATTTTTTATATTTTATAAAATATTCACAGATTGGCTGCTGCTGACTGCTCTCCATTTACTATTGCGCAAGGGTTGCCTGGTAAAGATCGCTTATAAGCGATAAGGCAGCCTACTTAACATAGCAAAAGTTACCTTCATTTATATTTTCCTCTGTATGTATTATATTTGTATTGTAAATTTTAATAATATACATAAAATTTATCTTAGAGTTTTTTTATACAATTCATGCTTTACTAAACGAATAAGTAGGTACCTTTTAATAGAAATTGATTTACACCAGCGCGAGATGGCCGCACTCAACTTCGTTACTCAATATTTGAATAAGGACAAAGTTTGAATCAATTTTACGTTAGAGACGTGAAATTAATTTAGATTTACTATGTCTTGTAACTTAAAATTCAAATAGTGATTCAATATTCGGTTTCACCCTTGTTATTCATAATATATATCATTTTGAAAATATAATACTCATTTTTTTTATTCAGACTGTAAAATGTCAGTTATAAAATAATTAACCTTTGCTCATAATTTTAGTTTTCAATTTAATACTCAATTTATATGAAAACAGTTGTGATGTGAAAATTTAGTCCCCTTTATCTCATTTCTAATCTGAACATTTATTAATACAAATAAAGCTCAGTCTCAATCTAAAATGAAACAGAATTCTCGTCAAAATAATAGTTTCGATATATATTATTTAACTATGTCCAACAGGAAATCATAAACCTCTAGAGATATTTGGAAAAGCCAAATAAGCTCTCTGTTTAACATTGCGTCAGTAATAGAGTTCTGAAATAGCTTAATATTCAGATATATTTACTTATTTTATGGAAAAGCAGAAGCTTTATAAAATATAAAAAATAAGGCGGTAGGTTAATCTTAATAATATAAAAATGTAACGGTAAAGGTGTTGCTATGTGCAAATCTCGAGAACGGCTGAACCGATTTCGTTAATTCTTGTTTATAATATTCCTTGAAGTACGAGGATGATTCTTATGGTGAGAAAACGTAAACGTTTATATAATGTATAAACGTATGTTATAATTTATATACATTGTACTCTTTATCTACGTCCTTCTTTATACTATTAGATACTCCACGCAGTGGGTTGCCTGGACGAGTTCACTCTTTAGTGATAAGCCCGCTGTTGACGACGAAAGAAGAAGACAATAAACTTGTGCGTATATAGTTTAATACTTGAAATTACAAAATGCGTTTGGTAGGATTATTAATTTTAGTGAGTGAGTGTCCTGCTCAGCGGTTGCGTGGCGAGTCGAAGTAGTAGAGGACAGTGGGGTCAATCCGCGGCCAATCGCACGGCGCCGCGACGTGACGCCGCGATGACGCAGTCGCAACGCTCCGTTCTGCACGATTTTGTTGCGGCAACATGCTCCCGGCCTTGGAACGTGCTGGTTCCAACGAACTGTCGACCACGAAGCGAAGAATCAGCTATCTGGTGAAGGAAGCGGACAAATTTTAGTGAACGCCCGACGCACGATGCCGTCTGCAGTACGAATGTCGGCCACTCGTGCTACTCCATCCTTCCCCGGATATGTCGCGTGGATGCGCCCCAAGCTCCACTTCAACGGCGGCAATCGGTCGTCCTTAATGAGAACGAGCGTGTTCTCCTTGAGATCCCCCTTGTGCTGGTGCCATCTGGTTCGCGTTTGCATCTCGGAGACATACTCTTTGGACCAACGATTCCAAAAGTGCTGGCGTATTTGTTCCACCCTCTGGAACCTCGGGAGACGAAGCTCAGGCACGTCGTATAGCAGCTCAGCCGTTACAGGTGCAGTCAGCGGACGACCAACCAGGAAATGTGCAGGGCTAAGTGGAAGGAAATCATTGGGATCTGTGGAAAGATGGGTCAAAGGACGGGAGTTCAGGACAGCTTCAACCTGGGTCAATACTGTGCTAAACTCCTCGAACGTTAGATGTGCGTTACCTACTACACGTTTGAGATGGTGCTTGCAGCTTTTTACTCCAGCTTCCCACAATCCCCCGAAATGACTAGCGTAAAAAGGTATCATTTTAAAATTAATATTTTGCGAAGTTGCATATGCTTTAATTTCATCAGAACAGGTAGCTAAAAATTTTTTGAACTCATTCATGAGACCGACAAAATTCTTCCCATTGTCAGAAAAGATAGTCACGGGTTTACCTCGCCGCGATATAAAACGTTTCAAAGCTAATAGATATGATTCCGACGATAGATCGCTAACAAGTTCCAAGTGAACCGCGCGTGTAACAAAACATATAAATAAGCATATGTACGATTTTTGCAACTTAGCACCTCTGCCTTTGCGATTCAACGTGAACACTGGGCCAGCGTAGTCGACACCACAACGTATAAACGGATAACCTGGGTCCAGACGCTCCTGCGGTAGATTCCCCATTATAGGCGCGACCGTAGTCGGTTGCAGTCGTGCGCAGCGCATGCACGAATGTACCACCTTCCTACCGAGGTTTCTGCCGCCGACCGGCCACCACATCTCTCTGAGCGTAAACAGTAGAAGCTGTGGCCCGGCGTGGAGTAAACGTTCATGCTCGAACCGAAAAAGCAAAAGTGAAAAATGATGATTAGCTGCGATTAAAATAGGAAATTTTTTATTAAAACTAAAATTTGGCGAATTTTGAATACGCCCACCTACACGAATTAAATTATTATTTGCGTCAAAAAATACATTTAATTTAGAAATTTGATTGTAGCCTGATATATTCGTTATATTTTTATTATTTTTAAGCGCATAGTAAATATCGGGAAACGATTCCTGTTGACTCAACTTTGCTAACGTTAATTCAGCACGATTTAATTCCTCGACTGATAATAAACCTGTCCACTTATTAGTTTTATTTCGCGCGTTATTAATAAAACGTAATACATAAGCAGCTGCGCGTTTAAGTCTATTATATTGTGAAAATCGAGAAAAAATAATTAAATTATCGTTTAAATTATTACTTATGTGACAACAAATATTTGTAGATTTAATTTCCGGCAAATCTGAATTAATTAATTTGGAATGTTTTAATTCGGGCAATTCAAAATGTACATTATGTAAAAATAACGGACCCTCCCACCATAAAGATGAGGAGCTAAGCGCTTCTAGACTTTGCCCGCGTGAGACTAAATCGGCTGGATTATCCTTGCCTGCGACGTGACGCCATGGATGTTCCTTGGTCAGCTCGTGAATCTCTGCCGTCCTATTTTGAACATAAGGTTTTAATAAATTAATAGGCATACCTAACCAACCTAAAACGATAGTTGAATCTGTCCAAAATACAATTTTATCAAAATTTGAACGCAGTGATCCAATAAGCTTATAATATAATCGTGCACCTAACAACGCACCACACAACTCTAATCTAGGTATAGTTGTAGGTTTAGTCGGCGCGATCTTACCCTTCGAACATATCAAGCGCACTGTGACATCAGCTGTTGCATTGATCGTACGAGCGTATGCGCAAGCTCCGTACGCGACCTGTGAAGCATCGGTAAATATATGTAGTTCGGTTCGCACTGGATCAATGCACATAACGTGACGCGGTATTCGTAAACTACTAAGAAAAGATAATCCATTTATAAATTTATCCCATATTTGCGAAATTTCGTTAGGAACCGATTCATCCCACGTCAATTTTAACAACCAACATCTTTGTAATAAATGCTTTGCGATAGTAATAAACGGACTTAATAATCCTAGCGGATCGTATATTTGTGAAGCGCACGATAAAATAATACGTTTTGTCACTACTTCACTCTTTTGTATAATTTGCGTGAAATAATAAATATAATCATCGAGACTATTCCATCCGATACCTAAAGTTTTATTGTTACAAGTTTTATGTAAACATAGATCGTGCGTTTGCCATTCATTAACGCTAGGCGTAATTAAATTTAAATTATGACTAAAAATCCATTTTCGTAATTTAATACAAGCTGACTCTAAAAGACTACTAGTTTCTTTACAAATATTTTCTAATTCGGATATAGAATTCGATGAAACTATGAGATCGTCAACGTAAAAACAATTATTAATAGTATCGGCTACATACGGAATATTCGAGTGTTTGGCTAATTCCTTTAAACATCTACAACTTAGATACGGTGCGGATGCCGTTCCGTACGTCACGGTGTTGAGTCGGTACACCCTCAGCGGCTCTGAGGGATCATCCCGCCACAAGATCAGCTGCAGGTCACGCTGATCTTCAGCAATATTCAATTGCCTGTAAAATTTTTCAATGTCAGCGCATGCAACATACCTATTCTCGCGAAAACGTAATAAAATAGAAATTAAATCACCTTGAATAGCAGGTCCAATCATTTGTATGTCGTTTAATGATACGCCGGAACTAGACTTCATACTCGCATCAAAAACTACGCGTAATTTAGTTGTGGTGGCGTGCTCCCTAAACACACCATGATGCGGTAGGAAATAGTGCGGATTCCCATACGTATTGACGAGACTCATATGACCTAAATTAATATACTCCTGTATAAAATCAGAATACATCTTTTTATAATTAGTATTTTGCTGAAGACGTTTCTCTAATGCGTAAAAACGACGTTCAGCTTGTGCGCGTGTATTACCTAATAACTCAGGTGATTGTTTCAACGGAATTGAAACACAGAAACGACCATCGGAAAGTCGACGTGTTGTGCGAATAAAATGTTCCTCACAAGCAATATTATCTTCGCTCGATAATTGCTGTAATTTATTGCTAGGCGCGGATAATTCTTCCAATTCCCAGAAATTCCTAACTAACTTATCGAGTGAATCATCTTCCGTGGATAATGTCGAATAATTACAATTAATATGTGATAATTTTTTATTACTAGTATACGGAAAAGATTTAATTGCACCTGACACTATCCAACCTAATTTGGTGTTTTGAAGGAAAGGACCACTTTTCAGGCGCATTTTTCCTTCAGTTATTAATTCCCAAAATAAATCAGCACCGATCAGTAAATCAATAGGTTGACTTTCGTAAAAATTGGGATCAGCTAACAATAAATTGTGAGGAATATTAAATTGATTTAAATTAACCGTGGTTGTAGGCAATTTTGATGTAATTTGGGGCAAAATCAAACATTGAAAACGGGCAGTGAAGCTCCCGTCGCGCGATTTAATTTCAATGTTACAAGATTGCGAACATTGCGTAATAGAATTACCTACACCGTGAATATGTTGAGTGGACTGTAATATTCGTATATTTAATTTATTTGCAAATGATTGCGTTATAAAGGATCGCTCGCTTCCGCTATCTAGAACTGCGCGTGCGCAATAATACTCACCCGATTCATTATATACTTCAACTATCGCCGTAGACAATATGACAATTTGTTGCGAAGAATTGTCATCCTTTGTATGCATAACGGTTTGTGCGTGATTATTACATTGAAGTTGCATGTGTGCGTTATCTACTGAAACCACTGAAACGGGATGCGTATTAGTAAGCGAGGGGTGCTCGTACGTAGTTAACGTCACTGTATTTTGTTTAATTGGTGATAATTTAATTGCATCACAAAGTAAACTATTGTGCTTTTGTTCACACTTTCTACACGGACCAAAAAGACAAGTATCAACTAAATGACCTGGGCGCATACAATTAATGCATAAGTTTTTATCATTTATGAAATTAACCCTATGTTGCGGAGATAAGTCGAGAAACTTCTGGCATGAATACAGCTGATGCCTTTCGCTACATAGCAAACATGACTTGTAATGGCTGCGCGACTTATTGGATTGCGATTTAGATTGTTTGTTATCCGAAACTATGTTGCAATGAATTTTGGATGATGAATTTTTATTTTGGTAAGTAGAAAATTTATTTGAGTTATTTGAAATACTAGGTTTACTGTGATTTACGGATAGTGTAGTTAATAAATCGGCTTTTTCTTTAATAAATTCTAATAAATCGTTTAGTTTAATAATTTTGTCCTTATGTAATTTATAAAATGTGTTTTTAAATTGTTCCCACTCGCGTTCAGTGGTAGGATCTAACTTTGAAACTACGATATAAATAATCAAAGTGTCCCAGTATTCCGTGGGTTCTCCTAAGATTTTAAGAATACGTAAATTTTTTAAAACTGTATCAATTAAATTGTGTAATTGAATAGCCGATTCTCTTGAGACGTTTTGAAGTGAAAATATTGCTTTAATGTGACTTTGCACTATCAATCGCGTGTTATTAAAACGGTGTAATAAAAGCTCCCATGCAACCAGATAATTTTCGGATGAAAATTCAACGTTTTCTATAACGATTTTGGCATCGCCTTTTAAACTCGCCTTTAAATAATGGAATTTTTGAACCGGTGGTATTGTTTTCGAATTGTGAATTAAGGATGAAAACGTGTCGCGAAATTCTACCCAGTGTTCATGTGAACCGTCAAAGCTAGGTACAGAAATAGTCGGTAATTTTACTGAATCGTTATTAAAATTGTTACAGGTCGTATGGTCGTGCGCTAAGGAACAGTCAATGGATTTATTAGATCTATCCTCGGAACTATCTGGGTTTACCATGCAGTCCAGCATCGCCAGGACAACATAATATTCCCTCTCAAACTCTACGCGTGATTCTATGAGTTTATCCGTTTCTGACTCCGGGACAAGATCTTCGATTTTACTTTGTACTTGGTTGAAATCGTTCATTAAACTTTGTGCACCTGGTATACGTAATTTTAGTTCTGCCCTTTGATGTGTATCAAGATCCACGTTTTCAAAAGACGAAACATATTTCTTAAAATTCGTTAATCTACATTTGATTAATCCCCTTTTTTTCCTCAAATCCTTAAGCTCCTTTTGCTCAGAAAGAGACATAATGACTGAAGTAAAAAGCTACAAGTACTTACGTGCCACGTGAAGCAGATTCTTCGGTTGCGTAAAAGCACGTGAGGAGGCAAGCAACACCAAAAGCTCTGGAATATACAAAGCACAGTATCACTCAGATGAAGCTTTACAGGGTTGGATAAATTAGCTGGCCGTCTTACCAAACTGCACTGTAATTTTGCGACTTCCTTGCCGATTGCGTCTCCAAAATCCAGGATGTGATCCGGTGTCGAAGGTCCAGAAATGTTGACGACGAAAGAAGAAGACATTTAAACTTGCGCGTATAAAGTTTATTGATTAAAATTACAGAGTGCGGTTTGGTACAGTTGATTTTTAGTGAGGGAGTGTCCTGCTCAGCGGTTGCGTGGCGAGTCGAAGTAGTAGAGGACAGTGGGGTCAATCCGCGGCCAATCGCACGGCGCCGCGACGTGACGCCGCGATGACGCAGTCGCAACGCTCCGTTCTGCACGATTTTGTTGCGGCAACACCCGCCTTATGTGCAGGACTTGTTTTAAATTTAAATTTCAATGCCATTTGTAGGCCAGCACAATAAAGTGTTATCTATACTTATAATAAATCTGTAGAGAGGCCAATTCTGTACATGAAATATATTTAAAAAAAACTATGAAGGGGTGATAAGGGATCGCTACTGATGCCAAAAATGCAATCAGTAAAATTTTTGTCTGTCTGTCTGTCTGTCTGTCTGTCTGTATATTCGTTATAGAAACAAAAACTACCCGACGGATTTTAACTAAATTTGGCACAATTATTCTTCATACTCCTGGGCAGGTTATAGTAAAAGAATCATGTAAATCGGTGTAGAAACACCAAAGTTATACATGAAATACGTTATAAGTCATCGCGCGTGAATAGATACAGAATCATGCCATAAGGATTATTTTTGTGTATCAGTTGCCGCGTTCGACGCGCTGCGCAGCGGGAGCTATAAAAATTAAAAAGGCGGCGGGTCTGCACCCGTTTCGCGTTGTCACGGCATCACGTGTGAATGGCTGAACCGATTTCGATTATTCTTTTCTATTATATTCCTTGAAGTACGAGGATGGTTCTTATGTAGAGAAAACGTAAATATGTACCACGGGCGAAGCCGGGGCGGACCGCTAGTAAATAAATAAATACTTAACTATGTCTATTTTATTCCACATAACTCAGCAGGAGTAAAAATAAATAAATATTAACTCTATTTAAGCATACCTCAGCAACAGTAATGTGGAATGGACGTTCTAAAAAGTTAACGCCATAAATGTTTTCACTAAATATATTCATACAGGTGAACATAGCAATATTTCGTCTCGTAAAAGCTCTGTTACAACATACTATGTGAGAATTCTACGTAATTTACATACCATTTTAACTAGGTTAGGATTTAAATATTTTTATCTTAACTTTTTTACTGTTTGTAATCGAGTTTCAGTAACGTACATTAAATTGTTTGCTTTGAAATGTTTGTGAAGATATTTCTTGTGGCACGTATTGCATACCTATGAGGTGCCTACATACGAGAGGCCATTTTTAGCACTGAGTAAATAGAAGGAATCATCATCAGCTCACCTGTGTTTTCACTACAGGATGATAAGCATCCTATATGGGTTAAAATCATGATAACAAAAGTTAACAAACATTAAGGTGGTAAATAAATATTTAGTTTATAGACAGAAAAGTTTCTTCAAGACGATTTCCTATAATCAGTCTACACCAATCGGAGCAGTAGTATTTTAATAAATCATAATGTACAAATACCCCATTTTTTACCCTCAATTTTAATTTCAATCTGAAACCCCAATATTTTAAATTGATTATATTGAAGTACCTAGTATAAGTTGTATTTTATGTAAATTTTTTAATTCGTCTCTAAATAAATATGTGTGATAAGATAGTATAAAAATGAAAAACAGAGACCTAACTACTATCAAGTGAATATTATGAACAAAAATACTCAAACTATAATACTAAAGCTTTAGCCTTTAGATAAAACAAACTAAGCATATTATCGCTATTAAGTTGACTCGAAGCAAGTTATTACATAGAGTTCGGCATGCGGGCCCATGTGATCAAGTTGGCAAAACTTTGATGTGACGGTTAAGTAGTTCGAAAATTACTAGAACTTAGACTTCTATGAAATCATCTTTTATCACCTAACTTAACGTTATCCATACTTACTTTTTATCACCTAACTTAACACTTATAACGTTATCCATACTTATTCTGAAGGAGCTTCTTTCTATTTTTATTTATAGCTGATTTTTTGCTCAATAATAATTCCCGATACTAATATTCTTCCAACATTAGAATTGTTTGATTAATACAAATGCAGTACGTTATTCATTTGAAAAACTATTTTTTTTCCAAACCCATTAAAGAAGGGATATGGGTTGTATGGGAACAAAACTTAAAAATAAAAAGTTTTTCCGTTAAAGAAGGGATGTATGGGAACAAAACTTAAAAATAGAAAGACAAAATGACATTTGTATCAATTATACTGTGCCGTGGGATGTTATCAAAAATGGGATTAGAATATTAATTCTCTTTATTACAAAAGCTAGTAAAATCAAATAAATTTAATTAAAGAGTTTTTCTCATAATATTTTATTCTCTTTTAACATTGATAACCTTTACTTATATACTTTAACAATCATAGATGGCTTGTACAGGAATACTAACGATCTCTTTTAATCAATAACATAGCTGAATTTCCTAGAATTACATTGCTTGTAGTCTACTGTCTACAAGTAAGTAATACTAGGAAATAGAGCTACAAGTCGTCGTTATGAGGTACGTCTACAAACTTGTAAAGTATTCTCATAACATGGCACAATAAAGTATACTAAAAATCGACTGAGAACCGAATAATCTCTTACTCTTTATTTACTTTGGAAGGATCTTAATAGCTCAAAAGAAATAACGATATAATAAGAAAACCATAACATTATGGCAACGTCACAAAACCCATGATTGTGTGCGTGCCTCGAATATAAGACGAGGGGATTTTACGCGTGACGTTATTGTCAACAACTGTCCATAGTTTTGTTTGGAATTTGGAAGTATTCAGAAGTATTATTTATAAGCCTGTTAGAAAGATATATCATTTATTTCTTACGAAAAATACTAAAATATATTAATTATAAGATAAGGTATATTAAAGGTCCAATATTTAAGTGATTTTTGAAGGAAAATATTTATAGGCGCGAAGAGTAGATAAAATTTCAATGTCGTATCATGGCAATACCGTAACGTAATGGATTAAGGCGACGTTTTTGGTATCATTGAATCTTACCAAAGAAGTTTCACTTCCGACACGTGTGCTCTGAACACGCGCTCTTTTTTGATTATCCGTTCAAAATAGATGCGTCTGTTTGTTATATAATATTCAAATAAATAAATGAGGGTGTAGCTTATAAGGAAATCGTTCAGCAAAGATAAAACAAATACCTCGTACCTAATTACATTGTAATTTTTTTTATTATTCATTGTAAAAGACGAACAATCCATACTTAATATTATAAATGCGAAAGTAACTCTGTCCATCTGTCTGTTACTCAATCACGCCTAAACTACCGAACCAATTTGCATGAAATTTGGTATGGACATATTTTGATACCCGAGAAAGGACATAGGCTACCTTTTATTGCCAAATATGTACCACGGGCGAAGCCGGGGCGGACCTCTAGTTTGATAAAAATCCCTCTAAATACTTAACAACAAATTGATATTTTAAAACTCGCAACCAAATTGGGAATTGATAATTGGGGTAAATAAAACGTTAACTCATTAAAGCGTATTCGTAAATATTGATATTGATAAACGAACCGATACACAAACACAAAATATGTTTAACTATCTACTTTTTGTCTATGAATGTTGACTTCAAGTAATATCAATGATTCAAGTATATTATTACCTATTCTATTAATACCTACAAATATAATTTTAATGAAAACTTAAGTTGACCATAGATATTAATCTATAAAATTATTTATCATTATATTATTATTTTTTTTATATTACAAACCGATTTTTGGTGTCACATAGTATTCCATTTAAACTGAATAAAAAACATCCATACACTTATCAAATGAATTTTAATATCAAAGTAACATTTATTAGAACAAAAACAAAACTCACATTTATAAGAAAAATACCAAGCATTTATGTAAAAATGTTTTATTTTTCGTTTTGGTGAGACATGATATCACATAGGTAGTAGCTACTCAATATAATAACTACGTCTATATTCTACCTACTACATACCATGAATATATACCTATGAATCGTCTTGTGTGTTTCCTTTAAAAAGCGCAAAATACAAAACTAAACCAGCCAATGACATAACGTTCTCGTTAACGAAAGTTAATTTTCTTTATCGCGGTCTCTCCTTGCCCTACGCGCCATTGAACCCTATTTTCTCACCCGACCTCACACGTTGACGAAGTGCTATTAGGGCCTGAAAGAAATGGACTTTGACCCCTATTGTACGTAGTAACAGCTTTTTGTTATAATACCACTTTCGAAATTCTATCCTTTTGTATTGCATTGCTTTCTGTGGAACCACATTGTGTTTATGGTTTACTGTGATTGCGTTTTAGATGGCATTTGAAGAAGATTATGAACGAAATTCGCGATCTTATTACTGAAATATTGTTTATGAGAAATGTTTCATGTAATATTATTAGTTTACATATTTTTATGGAGAAATAAATTGAACAGATGTAACTGTATGTTAAATAATTCAAGAAAAGGGCATATTTATATCTCAAAGGCCGGCAACACATTCGCTGTGACCCCATCATCGCGAATGCTTATGGGCGGCAGGCCGCGGCGGGCATCACTTTCCATCAGGTGACCCGCCTGCTCGTTTGCCCGCTTTAACGATAAAAAAAATGCTTAACTTTGAAGCGCCTGCAGTTTTGATACAGGCAATATAATATGATTGAGGGAAATTTATTTTTTTCAAGGATTTATAACTTTAGAACACGTATTGGCTACAGAACCTAAATAGATTATTTTGAGAAGAGAAACGTTTACGAGGACCTGATGTATAAAAAATAAAAATAAAACTTTGTATTTGAAACAAAAGTATTTATTTAAATATACATGCTGAGTACATATTTTTTATTACATATTTGTAAATGTTCGGATAATAAAACATCGTAAAAAATGCTATATATAAAAATTCAAACATGTTTTTTTTTTACTAAATATCAATTTAAACATAAGTACAACATTTATAAGATAAAAATACAAATAAGAAAAAACTAAAAAAAGGATCTCTCCGGCGGGGAATCGAACCCCGGTCTCCCGCGTGACAGGCGGGGATACTGACCACTATACTACCGAAGACTTATGAAAACTTTCGAAAATAACGTATAGTTGAATCAAATTAAGTAATAATATGTATTCAACGCCGTATATCATGACGTATATTTTTTGTTCAATGCAAAAAGTTAACATGTAAAATAAGATGCGTACATACACAAATGTAGAAATATAGCGAAACTTAAAATATTTCCATTTAACAGGGCACAAAACCTATGCTATTAAAAAACATAATTCTACTTCATACACTGTTTTTACAGGTTTTTACTATTGCAAATAAATACTTACGTTTTACTTGTCAAATCAAAACAAGATATCTAAACGATAACTCTCAAGTCGTGTCACGTGCGACATCAAAAAAAAGAAAAAATAAGACCGCATTTGAGGAATCCCTTTCAAAGAGTGTTGGGGCTTTCCGAGTTTCGAGGTCGTTAGAGCCTCATAAGAAGCACTTAGGTTCCACTTTAAAAATCCTTTTACAAGTTACAGCGAGCGTTGGTTTCTCGTTGGGATTATTAGCTTGCAAATGCGTCCAAAACAAGCGCGGATCCAGGGGGGGGGTCACGGGGTCATGACCCCCCCCCTGGGCTAGGTCCACGACCTAAGTGGACCACTAATTTAATATTAACTTTTTTAAATTGACAAATTAATACTGTTCAACATATTGTTTTTATTGAATTTTGTGACATTAAAGGAATATAGAGAACGGAAGAGAATATAACAAAAATTATAGAAAAAGTTTATTAGGGTCGACCTGTGGTCGTATTTTAAGGACAAAAAAAAGGTTTTTCGATTTTTGAAAAAATCTATAACTGCGGAATAAAGTGTAATGGTAAAGTTGTATGTAATTAATTTTTTTTCTACAACTTTTGCTGTTACACTTTTCACACAAAACCTCAAATATCGAAATATCCCAGTTCGTGGATAAGACATAAAATAGCAAATTTTTTTTAAATGAACAATAGAAAATACAGTCAAATTACAACAAAAAATCGGCCAAATGCGCGTCGGACTCGCGCACCGAGGACTCCGAGCAAACATATTTTTTCATTATGTTGTATCTTACAATTTTGTTCAAAGGATTTTTTTCTTTATCTGTGCTTGTAAGTGCTTACGTCGTTGCTTTTAACCAAATTTCAAGACTGTGTTCACGGGAAGTACCTTGTAGGTTTTGATTGATGATTCCCTTGCAAGTATAGTTGCGAATTACAGAATATGCGGCTCTAATTGCTTTTTCTTCAGATTGCGTTGACATAGAATTTGAATTAAATAACAGATTTAAGTTATTATAGACCTGAGTTCTGATGTGAATATCAATTAAATACATGTAGATGTTCATGAGTAAAGGGATTGTTAGTTTAAAATGATTTAAAAATATCTTTTTATTTAATTTAATTAAATAATTATGGCGCAGTTTCATTAGTCGTTAACTCGTTCGGTATACAGCATACGGGGAGTCCCCGCAGGAGATTTTACGTTCAATCATAATGTTTTACGTAAAATGGAGGTTCTCCCTACACCCCGCATGCGGGCCCTATCGACTAATGAAACTGCGCCATTAGGGTTTTCGCAGTTATTACTACATCTGTGCGATACTTTTTACTCAATTTCAAGACTGTGTTTACGGGACAGGGTGCTCCCTGCAGGCATTGATTCCCTTGCTAATGTCGAAATCCTACGGTCTACGGTCCCTTGATGCTGTGAAAAATTCAAACGTTTTAGCCAACGCAATCAAAAGATGCAGCTGTAAATGCTGAAATTTTTCGCAAAATTCGACACTCCCTAAGAAATCAAAACCTACAGGGTAGTTCCCGAGTACACAGAGTCATGAAATTTAGTACAATCAAACGTCTTATAACGCAGACTAGCTTACCACCCGCGGCTTTGCCCGCTTTCTCTAAAACCTTATAAATTATATACTATTCCCCTTGAATCACTCTATCTTTAAAAAAAACTGCATCGAAATTAGTTGCGTAGTTTTAAAGATTTAATCATACATAGGGACATAGGCACAGAGACAACGACTTTGTTTACTAATTGCGAAAAGCATGAATTTTTCCTTGGATTATAATATAAAAAAAAAAAAATTTGAAAATTTTTTAACTTAGGTACAACCCTGTTACTCATGAACGCTGTATTAACTGACATGTATTAACTTGATATTCATACCAAAAACTCAAGTCTATAATACCTTTACGCTATAATAAAATCAAACTTCTATGTCAACGAATCAGAAGATACAGCCGTAAATGCCGAAAAATTTCGCAAATTTCGACATTCGACAGGGAATCAAAACTCAAAACCTACAGGGTACTTTCCGTAAACTCAGAATCTTAAAATTCGGTACAAAGCAACATCTTATGGTACAGATACAGGAATAATTGCAAAAAATATATATTTTTCAAGTTTGTCTGCCTGTCAAGACCCTTTTTCTCAGGAACGCTTGGAGGTATCAATCTGAAATTCATACCGAATACTCAAATCTACGGTTCCTTAAAGCTTTGAAAAAATCAAACTTATAAGCCAACGCAATCAAAAGATACAGCCGTTTATGCTGTAAATTATCGCAAATTTCGACATTATCGCAAGGGAATCAAAATCTATAGGTATTGTGCTACTTGTGTCAGCTCAGATGGAGGAAAAATTGCTAAAACATACATTTCATGCTTATCAACATTCGCAAGTGTTGCCAGGAATCAAAACCTACAGGGTACTTTCCCGTGAACACAGAATCTTGATATTTAATCTTTATTTAATAGAAACTTAGGGCGTATTCAGAAAGAAAGCTTGAAACTTATAAGCGCTTATCGGCGCTTGTCATGTTCATATATTTTCCTGCGCGGGTTACCAGCGCTGACAAGCGCCGATAAGCGCTTATAAGCGAAGCTTTCTTTCTGAATACGCCCTTACGTCTTATAGCACAGATAAAGGAAAAATTGCAAAAAGCATAAATTTAATATTAAAACATATAAAAATGTTTGTACGGAACTCTTGGTTCGCGAATCCGACTCGCACTTGACCAATTTTTTTTAAATCTACGTATCAATTAAATTACCAAAATATAGCTTTTGAAAATTGCCCACGTCTATGTGACCCCCCCCTGGCACTAAGGCTGGATCCGCCCTTGGTCCAAAACTATATTTTGGTGAAATATTTTACAAGTGCACCATAACTTGGATATAATAATTTATGTACCTACTTAAATGTTCAGTAAAAAAAAGAAAAATTTGAATCTATAAAGATAATTGACAAATTCATCAGTAATTTCGCGATAGGAAATAATTACTTTTTGTACAACACTTATATCCATACTAATCCATACTAATATCACAGACTAATAATAATATACTACGTATACAACTAATATTATAAATGCGAAAGTAACTCTGTCTGTCTGTCTGTTACTCAATCACGCCTTAACTACTGAACCAATTTACATGAAATTCGGTATAGAGATATTTTGATACCCGAGAAAGGACATAGGATAGGTTTTATCCCGGAAATCCCACGGGAACGGGAACTATGCGGGTTTTTCTTAGACTGCGCGGGCGATGCCGCGGGTGGAAAGCTAATTTCAATATAAAAACATTCAGAATAGATAGATTATAGACAGTAGATATCAAAATGATTTTTCATATTAAATGTACCGATTAACAAGTAGGTAGATACCGCAAGATTTCTACGCATTATTGAATTTAACCATTTTTAGGGTTCCGTACCTCAAAAGGAAAAAACGGAACCCTTATAGGATCACTTTGTTGTCCGTCTGTCCGTCCGTCCGTCCGTCTGTCAAGACCCTTTTTCTCAGGAACGCGTGGAGGTATGAAGCTGAAATTTATATCAATTACTCAGGTCTACTGTCCCTTGAAGCTGTGAAAAAATCAAACTTCTAAGCCAACGCAATCAAAAGATACAGCCGTTTATGGCGCAAATTTTCGACATTTGCAAGGGAATCAAAACCTACAGGGTGCTTCCCGTGAACTCAGAATCTTGAAATTTGGTACGAAGCAACGTCTTATAGCATAGATAAAGGAAAAATTACGAATACCATAAATTGTACTTTGTAAACCTTGCAGGTTTGTACGGAACCCTCGGTGCGCGATTCCGACTCGCACTTGGCTGGTTTTTTTTGTAATGCAGTATATACTACTACTATATGTGATGTAATAATATGCAAATATTTTTACATAATTTGTGTATCTATATAATGTATGTAACATTGAAATAATATTTAAAGTATTTTCCTTTAAGAAATAGTTAGGTCAAAAAGGTTAGGTCATCGTAATAATTATTGTCCTTAATACCTACCTACAAATTAAATACAAGAAATATTATGATATAAATTTTCTCGGATTATTATAACTCATTTATAAGATCATTTTCTAAATGTAATTACCTACACTTAACGTAATTAATTAAATAACTGTAGGAATGTAGATATTATAGGATAAGTTCCTACGGGAAAATTAAACTTGATGTTTATCTTGCGTGATATGAAATTGTGAAGTTCAAAGTCATTAATTAAGACGAACCTTCTTTAATAAAATAATTAAGATATTTAATTTCAACGTTATGTATTTGAGATATTTTAATTATAGCAATTAAGCATCCACCTCAAGAAAATTTTCAATTCGAATTTAATTAGGCATTTCGTTACACAAACGTAATTAAGTATACAAATATATAAGTAAGTATTTTTTAATACCTCTATATTAATATTAATTCATTAGTACTATTGATTTGTAATTAATAATACTGATTGGTAATTGATTAGTAATCATTTAATAGTGATAAAAGTGAATTCCCGTGTCCTCTAGTGGGTTTGGGGCAGATGCATTATGCAATATGCATACATCTGTTTCACTGATCGATTATTATTTTTATAAGGACTAGTAGGTGATCTGCCTTCTGTGTCCTACCAGATCGAAAAATTTTTGAAGTGAAATTTCTCTAGGCGCGATGAGTGTAAAATTTCAAGGTCGCGTCATGGCGATATCGTCACGTCATTTTGGTATCTTTGAATCTTGTCAAAGAAGTTCACTTCTAACACGTGTGCTCGGCACACACGCTCTTTTTTTCACCTGGAATCGAACCCGAGTCCCCACTATACAGTCTTATTTTATAGTACTGCTATGCAGTAGGTATGCCGTTATATTATAGAGTCCACCATGTACAGCGTTTTCATCGTGGGTCCCAGAAAACCAAAAAAAAATCTTCAATTGATACTTATAACGCTAAAAAGCTACGAAAATTGTTACCGTCACAGGAATCATCGAGTTATAATACTAATGTACATAATTAATAAGTATTTCATAATATACATCAAGGCAAATCTTACAAACTTAATAATTTACATGTGAAATGAACGTCGAATTTCAATCACGAATCAATTTCCCCTCCGTCGGTCGGTCTCTGATTGCAACTTGTGAGTCCTGTGCATTGCATTTAATTTTTGTAATCAACGGCTGTGAATTGATACCGTTGTTTATTAAAAATGGAGTCATAATTGTAGGTATACTGGAAAGAATGGAATTAATTTTGGTAAAAAAAAATAGTTGTATTGAAAATTATGTCTTTGAATATTTTTACGCTATTTACAGTCTATGTCTTAAGAGCGCATATTCTATTTAAAGCGAGTCAAAAACTCCGCGATCTATTACGATAGATCGCGGCTTGCGCTATCATTTTACTATGAACAGCATAGGTCCACAGGAGAGCGCCGAGCAACATGTCCTCTCTCTGGAAAGGCTCGCTGCCGACTGATTTTAATCGACGACTGGGATCTTCGCACACGCAGCCTCCGCAAGGATTTTAATCGGGTCGCGCGCAGTGTTTTATAGTACTTTAAAAAAAATTGTAGAAAAATAATAGAGGTACCTTAGTTGATTTTTTAAATTTTATCTTATAAGTAAGACATTCTTTTATTGCAATATGTATAAATTATATTCAATAAAGTCAAATATCTTGGTGAAAATAATAATTTTGTCGACTATAATTTCTAAAAAAATTCACATTGTTCGGATTTTAATTTCGTAAGTTAGGAGTCCAAAATAAAAAAATCTTTTAACTAACTATTTTAATAAGGATTTTTGCAGTTAGTTAAAAATAATTGTGTGTTAGATCTGTCAGCAATTTCAGATATTTTTAGCTTCGAAATTGACACTAAAAGTGAAATCAAGTAATCATCGGATCAGTTATCTTGATGGTATTCAGAAATACTGTATTAATTGAAAAAAACTCTTAACTAACTACATAGACAATAAAATTTCCTAAAATTATTAGTAATTCATATGTTTGTAAGATAAGTGGTTGATGGACAATCTGGTTTGAAAAATCACATATTTGAGCCAAACAGCGCACGGACCGCGTACACAGCCTTAAGGATGGTTAATGACACGATTGTTTCGAATATATTACAATATTAAAATATTTTTACAATTTAAGTAGGTAATTAAAGTTAAAAAGTTTTATTACTTTCGTACCTCTATTATGCCTAATAACTAGCGATACACCAAAAGTTTCACATTTACCTACCAATTTCTTATAAGAAAAAACAATATAATCTACATGTTTAAAAGCTCTATAAATATGAACTCTAACCAAAACTATTACCAACTCCAGCCTTTCTTCACTGACATACCCTCACATTATTTTTAAAGCTAACGCCGAATCTAATTTTCTCGGTTGGCTTATCAAAAGGAACTTAAAATATTTTACAAAGAAATTTGTCTTTCTTTGGAGCTTGGAGACGTTATAAATTGTCCATTAGGACGCCTCGTGTTTAAATGTCGTCAGTTTTATTTTTGTATTTTAATGAAATTCTGTGACACTTTATTGGCATTTATAATTATAATTTATCCTGAGTATTGATTATTAGATAGAACAAAGGTTATCTTAATTCTTAAGGTTGTAAAAAAATGATTAAACCAGAGCGGTGTGGTAAATCGACTATTTAATAAAATACTGCATGGCTCTGAAAACCCAACCTGTTAATTCAGTTCAAGTTCCACTGTTCCAACTTCCAAGTAATATTAACAAAAATGCCATCCCACCAGTTGTGAATAAAAAAATACCTCATGTCGGTTCATGTTGTTGAGATTTGCGGTGTGCGAAATTTAGGATATTCTACACAAGAACTAAAACCATATTCGTAACAAAGTTGTAAAATAAATCACAACAAAGGAACAAACGCTATGCAAACTAACTAAATAGAGCTATAATTCTCAAATAGCAGACTATAAACTAACATTACAGCTACCTACTATAAAACAAATGAGAAACATTACTAGAATAGCAGTTAATGACAGAATAACGTGGTATTTGTGCATTTCAAAATTAATAGCGACGTAAAATTCGTCTTAAAATTGTGTTATTACAAAGTTGAACAAAATATTATTATTGTTACGTTTGAAATGCTAATTTACAGTATGTTTGCTTGAGTTGATGCGAAATAACAGGTGTAGTTAAGAATTCGGATATTTATAACTATGTACGTACTATAACACAGATAATATTTTCACTACCCAGGTAAAAGCATAAGAATAATCTTATCTTATCTTATATAGGTATTATAAAATTCTCGTGTCACAATGTTAGTCTGTAGGTATACTCCTCCGAAACGGGTGGACCGATTCTCATGAAATTTTCTGTGCATATCGGGTAAGTCTGAGAATCGGCCAACATCTATTTTTCATATGTACCACGGGCGAAGCCGGGGCGGACCGCTAGTCTTTTAATAAAATCATTGAAGTCATAATAAAACCATGATATAATGAATATACGTAGAAAACACAATTAAAGTTAAAATCTAAGCTGAAATCATTGGAAATCTATTTCTTAGATTAGAACAAACTCACATTCATTTTTAATTTAAAAGAATTCATTCACATTTACACTAAAAATTGATATAAAAGATCACTTGTAAATATACATAAAAAATACAGTTGTAAATTCCATAATTTATCGTAAAGTCGATAATCAGGTTAATTAGCAGTCAATGAAATGGAACATTCTATGATTCTATTAGTGCGATTGCTCGTAGCAATAATCAAGTTAGGCTGATTTACTTTACAGATACAGTATCTGATTCAGGCTTTCAACGCTTGGTTTACGGCTATAAATTTGCGATAAATTAAATACTTGATCTGTAAATGGGGATAAGTAAGTGCAGTAAAAACCTTGTGTTTACATAAAAGCCTAAGCAATCTGTAGAAAATTATAAGTGAGAAAAACATATTATGCATAGTTATATTATGTTGATTAAAAATTAATATTTCATTGCAATTCCATGTAAATACAAATATCTGATTTGTAAATGACAATTCCTACAAATAACCTTTTATGTGCTTTTTTAACGTTCAAAATAAGTTTCTAATCTTGCTACCACTTCCACCGAGAATATAGAGCTAAAATGTTCATCTAAAATATGTATCTTAATGAACCATTTTATCTTCAGGTAATGTCCTTTTCGTTGACCTAACTTCTTCATAAATTTAACTTCTATTACACTGTTTATTACACATAAAACTAATAACTTTTCGTCTTGTTTGCCACGATATATGATAATGAATCCATATATTACATTCTTTCGCATCTCCATGAATGTAAAAGGATCGTTGTCACAACATTATGCCTTATTCATGACTTATTAGAATTTAGATAGGTGTGGTATATGATTCTTAATAACATGTAAGGTGTGAGGTTTATCTAAATACAACAAGACGTATGAATGTAATCTTCAAAACAACATACGAACCAAGTTTCTAATTCAGTACACATTGACTAGACTTTTTTACGAAATAAAACGTAGATAGTAACGTATTTAAAGATTTCTATTTTATTTGTTGACCCGGCCGTGTAAACACATAAAATTAAAATTCATTAAATGGTTATGTCCTTTGGAAATTATAAGCGTACAAACAATTCGATGACTGTTTTCTTTTTTTATATTTAATATGGCAATTATTGGATGGATCATACGGGATATCTAGTAATAAATTTAAAATTATGATCTCTTTTATTTGTAAATTAGCAACTTAAAAAAAACTCATGGACACCAAAAAGTATTTACTATTCATGTATTTTATCTGTATCAAAAGCCAAGCCTTATAAATTACCGTTAACCGCGTTCAATCATCGATTACCGTTCAAATTCGCACCCCATACGGGGCTGAAAGTGCCAATTTGCATCTTGCTAGCTCCCTAATTGGGGAGACTGGTGGCTTTGTGCCGGTTCAACCTTTTGAGCTGGTGTTACCATGTTGTAAATCAAATTCACGCGCGGTGACAAGCGATCCTGGTTTATTCAAAGCTTTTTGCCCGCAGCTTCGCACGCGTAGTCATATAGGAAAAGGAATGAGATGTTTCGTTGACAAGTTGGTTTTGTACTGTGTCAAAGAAAAATAAATAAATAAAAAGTAGCCTATACTATTACCTATTACTCTAGCTACTAGCTAACTGTCTCCAGGCACAAAAATCTCAATCCTACCGATATTATAAAGAAGTAGCGACCCGCCCCGGCTTCGCACGGGTGCAATGCTGATACTAAATACACTACAGAAAAACTGTGAACGTTGTATATAAAAACATAGCGACCCGCTCCGGCTTCGCACGGGTATAAAATAGATAGCCGGGAGGCCGGCCGGTACCGCCGCAAACGCTACGTCCCGCAATTTTTAAATCTGTAATATCTTCGAAAATATTCACTTAAATCATATGGTGTAAAGGGCCATATAGATCTATATTAAATGAACAATGTATTCAAGGTATTTAATTTGTTAAGGATTAATGCTGTATTGGTTAAAATCGCATCGAAAATTTGCCATTATTTGTCGTAAAAAGTAAATGACAAAAAAAAGTTATTGTGGGTTATCCATAAGAGATAGACATATACCATCGCGGACTTTTCTGTAGATCTTTTCAATGTGTATAATACTTAGTACATTATTTTGATAAAACTCGTAGGGTTTAGCCTGCGTTTGCAATGTAAGCGGAAAAAATGTAATTTGTTACGACATCACATTAGAAATCTCAAAAATAACAGTACTTCTCCACTATTTAATGGATGTTATTATATGATGTTATACATATAAACCTTCCTCTTGAATCACTCTATCTATTAAAAAAAACCGCATCAAAATCCGTTGCGTAGTTTCAAAGATTTAAGCGTACAAAGGGACATAGGGACAGGGAAAGCGACTTTGTTTTATACTATGTAGTGAAGTATCTACATATCTGTATGTTTGTCTCTTTTTCACACCTCAAACACTGAAGCGATTTGGTAAAGAGATAGCTTTAAGATCTGAGAAAGGATATTATATCATATAGGGTAAGTTTATCCCGGAAATCCCACGGAAACAGGAACTATGCGAGTTTTATACAATAAATGCGACGTGAATAAAAGCAAAAACAAACAATAATCATATTTAATAAGGATATGGAACTAAGGATTTATAGACCAGCTTCTCACAACTACTCTCCTTAATTAAGTATAAAATTAATGAAAAGAGCAACTACAGTTTTTTGCCTGCTTTTCTTTGTAGTATCTGCTTTTAGAACCAGTAATATGAATAATTGAATATTATAACGTACCTATTCCTTATAAACGTGACTTAGTTTGAAATGTTTTTAGCTAAAATAAAACGTGTCTTAGTTTGAAATGTTTTTAGCTAAAATCATTGTATTTTAGTTTTATATTTTTGATGTTAGAAATATAAAAATTCCTTTACTATTTTAATATCATAGGATTAGTTACATAACATAATATCTACATTTTTATCGACACATTAATTATTTCAGGATATAAGTATTTCACACAGTTTTCACACACGACACGATCTAATCCCATAATAAGCTTTCGCTTGCGTTATGGAAACCAGATGGCTGATAAACATATCTACATATATACTTAAATATAATTTTAAATAAATACTTATATTGGTAAATAGCTTTCCACCCGCGGCATCGCCCGCGCAGTCAAAGAAAAACCCAAATAGTTTCCGCTCCCGTGGGATTTCCGGGATAAAACCTATCCTATGTCCTTTCTCGGGTATCAAAATATCTCTATACCAAATTTCATGCAAATTGGTTCAGTAGTTAAGGCGTGATTGAGTAACAGACAGACAGACAGAGTTACTTTCGTATTTATAATATTAAGTATGGAAGTATGGATTAACACCCATACACAGAGCAAACATCTATGTTCATCACACAAATATTTGCCCCGGGTGGGAATCGAACCCACGACCTCCGGCTTAGAAGGCAGGGCCACTACCAACCAAGCCAACCGGTCAGTCAAAATTTATTTATTTACAAATTACGACATTATAAGATGAAGATTGAAGATAAATACTATATTTGAACAAAAAATGTGTACCAAAATAAACAAATATTAGCTAGAGAACTTATATTTATTTATTAAAACAAATTTAAATCCTATTAGCTGTCCCAAATAGTCGACTGTTTGTATAAAAGTTCGTTAATCTCATCGACCCTCTTCACCTAACCCCATAAGTTGGAGAAACTTTAAGTTATGATCTGTTTTTGAAGCTCTACCCCAATATCAAATATAATAAACACCTATTAGCATAAATTTTATATTAACTAATTCCACTTTAAAGTTTTTTATTCCGAAAATAATTTTAATCGAAAATCTGGTACAAAGTTATTTTGTCGGCCGAAAAATATTTGGCATAATTACAGATAATTATAATTATAATTAGTATAAAGTGGATTCTACACTTTTTGATCTAATAATACACTAGTACAGTTTATATACTTACCTATGTTCTACATTGCATAGCCTGAATATGTTAAAAATTAAAATCCAAAGTGTGGTTACATCTAGTTTTAGATAGCTGGGCGGAGATGTAGTTGCTCTCCGTTGGGTAATTTTAGTATATGCTAGAGCCGGTTTTACGTTATAAAAACTTTCGTACGTTTCGCTACGTTTACTGATCTTAGAATTTATTTAATACTAACACATTCGCACAAAATTCTTACTATCTGTAACGAAATACTAAAACAAGATTGTTAAAAATATCTCCACCAAATTACATTTTCACGTTGGAAATTCGCTCTCAAATTCAATTAGAATTGTACGTTGACAAATTTTATGTATTTTCCACTCAAAGTACTTTACAAGTGCAGTTAATGAAGGGTGAATCCCTTTTATAGAGTAAAACGTAGTAACTTAGAAAAGCCATGTATTTTTACAACCCTCTAAGTCAAGTTAACTAAAAATAATTTACCGATCTGGGACATTCGGGCTGTGGTGTATATATATATTTTGATGATAATAGTTATATTTTTTATTTTTATTTTACTATGTTTTTTTCAATGAAAATGTAGTTGTTAATGCTTATAGTTCACGGTGTTCTTTCAAGCTGAAATCAGACAATTAAATATGTGTATTAAATATGATATTTATTTCTGAATTCATTTATCTATCCTACTGTTTTACTCAATATAAATAAATTGTTTATAGTAATGTAATTACGTAATTATCCTTTTGTGCTTCAATCTAGTATTCAATAAATAGGTACGCACTTTTCTTCACCTTCAAAATTCCTTCATTTATTAATGAAAAGGTGTAAATAATAACCGATTTTCCTAGTTATTTTCAGCTAAAACCGCTCGTCGCTCAAGGATTATCCCATTTATAAGCGGAACCCAATGAGGCAAGTCTCCAAGGGACATAAATCAGGGTGCAGATGTAAACGGAGCTGCTAATTTGAACCTCAAGTCAGTGGTCCTTCGAGTCGGATAAAGAATTATCGTCTCATTACTGCTTTATATAATATAGCTTTTACGAATTTTAAAGGGTCTTTTGAATATAACTGAGATGTATTTTATGCTAAAAGTGTTTAATATAAGAACTAAGAGATACATAATTTATATAATATTGTTGTTTAGTGTTTTATTGATCACTTCAAAAATTGTTATTTATATTAGGTATAAAATGAAATAAAACTTTTTTTTTATTTCATTTTATACTTACCTGCATAGATTTAAAATTTTTCTTTCATCCCTATGGGCTATGATGTGAAATGTGAAATGGTAAATACAGGGTAGGATCATGAGTTTAACGAGATTCTGAGCATTGTCGTCTGACATTACTGCTTTGAAATTCGATATTCTTGGAGTCAAAGAATGGCATTGCACTTCGGAAAATGGAATATTATTCGAATAAACAAATAGAGATCGTCTGCTTTTCCAGTACTTGAGCGCGGAACTTGTGCAGTTTTTTTTTGTAAGTACTACCCCGACCTCCTTTAACTATTTCTATTCCTGCTATTCATTAATATTGTTCAATAGATACAAATATGATTTTTTTTGTCAGTCAGTATAGTGCGGAAAATAAGTTATTTAAAACATTATTTTAATAAATGTATACATCAAGAAAAACATGCTGAATCCCTAAAGAATACTTAATCGTTTGATTTTATTGGTTTACCGCAAAATATAATAAAAATATGAATGACATGTCATGCCCTAAAAGAATCCATACGTGGGCTTCAGCAGTAAACATGTCATTAGTATGCCGGACTTAACGCACGAATATTTTCCCATCCACGACTAATAAATAACTCTGAGAGAATGTGAAGCTGCTATTTATATTTTTATATATGTATATTAAACGGTATTAACAGCTTTCTTTGATTAAAGGTAAAGGTTTAGATATGGCAGGTTATTCGACTAAACACTTACCGTTAGTATCTAAATTTGTCCAAATTTTTATTGCATGAATGTAAAATACGTACTTAAATCGTAAGGAAAAACTTCTTTGCCAAGATTCAAAGATACCACGTCGCCTTACTCCTGTGACGGTATTGCCATGAGGCGACCTCAAATTTTACTCTCAACGCGCCTAAAGAAGTTTCACTTCTAAAAATCCAATTCTATCAATTTCAGTATCATACAAAAAAGTACTTTATCACATTACATAGATATCAACCATTCACATACATTATCACTATAATATATCATCCGAAATGTCACAACTCCATTGCCCATTTCGTTATTCTTAATGAATGAGCCAGGAATATTGCTTACTTTACGGCCTACGCCATATTCCCTACACGAGCTAATTCATTGGTTTTCCTATGTAGGTAGGAGTGATTGAAAAGGCTTTTAGTAATATCAAAGCCATGTAGGCGGCTCTATTTACAACACTAATTGATCGTTGCTTATTGGATCGTACTTTCTTTGTTATTTCTCATAAAAATAGGTAGGATGCCGTAATATGATGGAATAATGTTGAAAAATTGGGTGTATTTCATTGTCATATAAATATCTATATATTTAAATTATTTTTAATTTATCTTTACCAAATAAGTATAAACAGATATCTTAATCACACTGACTGTCACAAAATCAAAGTAACATTCACTCTTAAATAAATAAATAATTCACAGAAAAACTTTATACCTACATTATACAGCATTCAAATTCTTTCCATAGATATATACATTTTACAAATAATAATAATCAAAATGCAAAATAAATCCAAACCAAGAAACCATAACAACAAAAGATACCTACTTTTTATCTTCAAATGGAAGCTCTCCGGAGTCAAGGCAATTAGGTTGCATTGTACCTGCATAATTACATTGCGAACATTTCCAAGCAATGCGAGCCACTCCATCTTCAGTTTACGAACTTGGGCCCTTAATTAAACAATTAAATCCGAAATCGGGTTTTAGTTTCGAATAGTAAATTGCTTGCATTTCCAAAGTGGACAGAAGTTGTGTGGAAGTTTATTTAGGACTCAAATGAATTGTGTTCAGAATTTTATTATGTGATGGAATAAAAATTATAATTGCTATAAAGAGAATATAAAAGTCAATGGGTATATGGAGATATTTTCAATGTTATCTAGTTACTAATTTAATATTTCTTTTATTTTTTATAGGGATTACTTCTACATACATATATCTTATGATTGCCAAGTTCATATAAGTACCCTACGTTATAAACATAAGGTAATTTAACGACTGATCTAAATATTTTTTCAGGTACATTCAGGATGACGTAATTTTCATTACTTACAACTGTCTTTAGGACTTTTTTATAGACTAAGCTGGACCGTAAATATGTCACAAGGCCCTCTTATAGACCGTCCCGAATTTATGTTCGCTTTAACAGTTATGGGGTCACGGAGTCACTATGGTGAGTTTATGACCAACTATCAGGGAACATTCATTTTACGGTATTTTTTATTTTGGCTTTACCTTCGGTGTAAAGAACAAATATATTTAAGAAATGCGTTTTGAAATGAATAGATATATATATATAATATATTTGAAAAATACATTTATAAACAGTATACATAGATAAACTAAATCTATGTTACGCTCAAAGATAGAAAACGCTCATCGAATGAAAATGAAACACAACGCGTCGTGGTCTTACCACGATCCACGTAACGAAATTCGTGTTTTATAGAAAACGCTTAAGTACATATGTTGTGACAATCATAAAAGACCACATAGCGAAAGACGACCACGACGAGTTGTGAAAATGAAGAAAAGCCATGACTCGTTGTGAACCTTAGGTTACCTACCTAAATGGCTTACCATAAAATGAGAGGCAGGCTTTCATTACTTGAAACTTCACATTATAGAAAAGTGTGTACTTTAACGTAATCCACCAAAACCATACACCAATATTTTATACATACCTACACATAACGTAGCTACTTCCTTCCTGCTTCCCTAATACCATCGATCGGAATCGCTCGTTATCACGAACCAACACGGTTCCCTCCATTATCGTGTTTGTGGGAGACCTTCGTCAAAGGAGATTTATCATTCGACCCAGATGTCACGCACGAACACCTAAGTACTTCAAACATGCTTCAAACTTCGCGCATAGTATAAATACCCTGACGTATACCATCAACACATGGCTCAGATAGGGTTATGTGATAAATAGTTTGTTCTACGGATATTTGAGTTTATAATGGGGCCTATTTATTATAATAAGTTCAATGGGTATGGCGTTTTTGCGAGGTAGTTTTATCAGGATATGAGTTAATTAACGAGATTGGGATACAAATGAGGGTAGGACAATTAATAAATTTTTGATTGCTCTGTTTGTAAGTTATTAATACTAATAGAATTATAGTTGAATCTTCTCAACGAATTTCAATTTTTAAAAGGATGAAAATATATAGGTTCATAAACTTAATTCATAATATTATGATTGGTGACCCTAAAGATTATACTGTGAAAAATAACGTACAAAATATGTAATTTGGATTCAACTATACATACATAATGTATATTTTCTAACTTTGGTTAAATACAACATCCTAATAAATTCATAATTCATGTGTTTCATGATTTCAACACAATTCGACATGTCATGAGATTTAAAATATAAATAAAAGACAATAGTTTCTTTATAAAGGCGTTTATTTCAAAAATATGCTGAACACGTACACATTTTACTACTTATTCCTAGTAATAATTTACTCAAAAATTTATCAGAATAAATAATAACTGCTCTGTCCCACTCGCACTTGCCTGAATCATTTAAGAGCGAGAGAGACAAAGCACTCATTAGTTGAACCTTAAAATAAAGTGTGTTTAAAAAACATTTTAGATTTCAATTACTTTAAAAACTTTTTATAAACTTGAAAATGCTTAAAACTGTATTAAGAAATGGTAAGTATAGATTCTCGGCTTTAATTTAGGAAATTGTCTACTCTTGTTCTTTGCTTGTGTGCGTATTTAAAGTTAATTTTAATTTCAGAACTACTAGTTTCAACATAGTTTCAAGATTTATTATAAAAACTCTTTTCAAATGAACAATATTTTCTAATAAGTGAGAGTATAATTGATTATATGAATTATTAAAAAAGGTCCTTATGGAATACAAACGAGTACTGTGACTAGAAACATAGGATAAATGCACAATGTTTATAATACTTTGGCAAATTTATCATTACGGTACATCTACATAAGGTACCAAATTGAATACAGATGAAAAATATATACCTCATAAAGATATATCGTAAAAACTTCATTCGTGGCCACACTAAGGCACAACATACACACATTTATCAATGATCTCATAATTTAAAAATACCCTCGAAATAGAATAGTAACTACATGGTCTAGTATTTAATTTACACAGTCTACTTAACGCTTTGAATGTATAGAAAGAAAATTTAAACACAATTTATATAAAATTGAAGTCAAATATAATGTAGATAATTAGACCTTCTGCGTCATTATAGAAATATTTTTAAGACAATCATGTACAAAATTATTACCCAAGGAAAAAAAACATCATTTTCTATTTGGTTACTTCTCTTGTGAAGAGAGAAATTGACTTAGAGGCGTGAATTGACATTTTTAAAAAATATTTAAATAAAAACAGTATATTTAAGTATTAACATACTTATGTCTGTCTATTCAATACGTTTATTTTAAATTAAAATGGTATACTTTTATATAAATTCTTGCTTGCTTTCCTGGGTAAGAAACTTTGAAGGTATTAGATAACTTGTTATAAAATTTGTGACTTGTCTTTATACGTATTAAAGAAAACGTAGACTTTTTTATTCTACTTAAATTTTGTCAATAAGTATTTAAAATTTATAAAAATCGATATTTAAGTGAACGACATGAATTTATTACACGAAATTACATATTATTAAGTAAGTATATTAGGCAGTTTATAGTTATAACATCTATATTTTATTATACAAGGTTTATCTACGATTTACGTGCTCGTATATTTTCTACATAATATATGTATTATGAAATTACAAAAAGCCTATGTTTTTGAAAAAAAAATGTCTTTATAGCAACTCTACAAATGTTTTCAATTAATTTTAAAATGTATAAACAATTGCTTGAATATGGCACAGCTTGACTCCATTTATTAAAAGTTTTAATCAACTATTTAAAGTAATAACACAATTGCTTTAAGCTACAAAGCTTTAAACATACATATAGCGTTTTTTTTTATTCATTTTTGATAAACAACAACAGTCTACAGTCTTATGCATACATTCAAAAGGCTATAAGTTCGGATAGGGCAAATGCACTACATATTTAAATAATTTCATCAACTTGCTTAATAAATAATTTTAAGGAACTAGTAATCATCAAAAATTGCTTAAATTTTAATACTCTTAGTATATTAACAAGCGTAATATATATATTAATTAAGACTTCATTTCATAAATTATTACCGTGGACAAGACGTGACTAGTTACAATCTTAATAAATTACTTATAATTATTTAATATAATATAAAACATTATAGATACATGGACTGTTCACAATTTTTTAAGGATTTTAATCGCACCAAATACATTAAAAAAGAAGGCCTAGATTTCCTTTTTACAATAATGAATCATAAACCTGCAACTAAAAAAA
>CAJQZN010030337.1:0-14655 GCA_907164685.1 Colias eurytheme | reverse complement strand
TTATTTAACGTAGTTAAGTACAAAGTACCAGCCTATTTGTACAAAAAGCTAAAGTGGTTGTCGGAGTCAAACACGAGTCACTCAACACGGTACAGGAATGTACTGATGGAAGTGCCCCTTCACAGAACTGCAGCATTTAGGGGTAGCTTTAAATTTAGTGCCTCTAAGTGCTGGAATGACTTGCCACCACCGATCCGCAATAGCAACAATGTACTGGGCTTCAAAAACAAACTGAAGTCCCATTTGCTCTGCTTACAAAAAGGTTCTGAGGTCGGGGCTCCAAACACGTGACTCGGTACGGCTCTGGTAATCATTCTATTTGTAGTTGTTTTTTATTAATTATAATTATGATGTATCGCGTATTAGTATTGTATCTTCTTGTAGAATGTATTATTGTCTGTTATGTAAGTAATAATTCTTTATAATATATATACATATATATGTTTCCTATCTACTATATTATATTATTATATATTATATTATTACTTTTATTTTTATTTTTATTTTTTCATAATATGTACACTGCCACTGTCAGGATGTCAATGTGGTGTCCACTGAAAATCAGTGGAGAATCTAAGTGTCGTATATGTCCTTAGATTCTCAAAGCACTGAGTGGATATTATCCATTTTGTGCTGTTGTAACTAGTTATAAGTTAATTTTATTTATTTTTTATGTATTAATGTGCATCGGTACAAATAAATGTATTTTCTTTCTTTCTTTCTTCTTTCCGATGTTTGCCGCCATTACGGCGATTATGAATAAACATTTACATGACGATCATAGACATTTAGGCTCTCTACACTATCGTGATTGCCTCTACTCACCCAACGCTGCCCATTGTGAATGCCCATTAACTTCAGTCATTTATAAAGAAAGCGACCACAGCTGACGTTTTAAGACTTTTTAATTAAACTTTTAAACCAGCGATTTAATATTAATTACGCCGCCTTGAATGGGACACATGCTGGTAATTTAAGTTTTAAAGACTTTTGGTTGAAATGGGGCTATTAAACGAAAATTACTGCTTTTGTCCAACCATTGAGACTAAGAATGATCTTAATGATTACGATAATGGTTAAGATATTTTACGTACAATAAAATGAAAATAAACAAAACTTAAAGCAGTAATAGAAAAGAAAAACAGATTACATTTGCAATGTAATATGTAAAAAAACCGGCCAAGTGCGAGTCGGGCTCGCGCACAAAGGGTTCCGTAGCAGCAAATATAATAAATTACAGTTAAATCAACCTATCTCAAAAACTATAAGAGATACTTTGATCAAACCAAAAATCGTTGAAAGAGTTAATTAGCATGCATCACCTCTATTTTTTTTAGAATTTTATACCCCGTAGTTATAAAAATAGAGGGGGGGGGACATACTTTTTACGACTTTGAGAGCTGATATCTCAAAAACCGTTCACTTTAAGAAAAATGTTTTTTAGAAAACTTTATATCATTTTAAAAGACCTTTCCATTGATACCCCACACGGGTATGTACATCGAAAAAAAAAATTTCATCCCTCAGTTACATGTATGGGGGGCCCCACCCCCAATTCTTTTTTTTACTATTTAGTGTCATATTTTTGTAGCGGTTCATACAACACATATTCCCATCAAATTTCATCACTGTAGTACTTATAGTTTCCGAGTAAATCGGCTGTGACAGACGGACAGACGGACAGACGGACAGACGGACATGACGAAACTATAAGGGTTCCGTTTTTGCCATTTTGGCTACGGAACCCTAAAAAGTTGAACAGAGGTATTACCTTGAACGGGGAGGTATTGCATCCTACTGAGTCTACTGTATTTCTAGGGTTAACATTGGACGAGAAACTACTGCAGTGGGGAGCCCATGTCAACACCGCTGCAGGTAAGCTCAGTTCTGCTACATATGCAGTCCGAAAAATAAGGCATCTCACCGATGAAGATACGGCTAGATTGGTTTATTTCAGCTACTTTCATAGCATTATGTCCTATGGAATTCTACTGTGGGGCAGGGCTGCAGATATAGAAACTATATTTATCTTACAGAAAAGAGCCATTCGCTCTATATATAATTTACGTGCTCGGGACTCACTAAGAGATCATTTTAAGAATACTGGTATCCTTACTGTACCATCACAGTATATATTTAATAATATTTTGCATGTACACAAAAGCTCTGACTTACACACAAGAGTAGGAGATAGACACGATTATGGCACAAGGAACAGGAATAGAATTGAAATGCCATTTTTCCGATTAGCTAAAGTTAAAAATTCATTTATGGGTCAAGGTATACGCTTATACAATAGAATTCCTCACAATATTAAAGAGTTTAGTAGTTCTAAATTTAAAACTTACATAAAAAATTATGTAGTTAGATATAAGTTACATATTATGTAAATTTATTGACATTATTTTAAAAGAGCAACTATGGAGTTTCTTGCCGATTCTTCTCCATAGATACTGCTTTCCGAATCGGTGGTAAATGTTAAAAATACTATGTAATGACGATTCGAAAGTGCTACTAAATAGTAGTCTAATTGAATAAATGAATGTTTGAGTTTGAGTTTGAGTTTACATTTGTAAATTTAAACAAACGTAACATTGCTTATTCTATGCTTCTCAATATAAATAATATTATGTTTATAATTTGGTTGTTTTTTACAATTACTGCTATTTGTCTAATTCAATTTTATGCAATATAATAAATTTGAACAATATAGATAAATTTGAACACCCTGTATCCACCATTTCTTGTTACAGAATGTGCCAGCGGTCTCGGTACATCAATACAAGTGTTGGATGCGTTATCGATTGACCACGCTCCTTCAGCATTGTAGACAGCTACAAAGATGGCTGACAATGTGGCGTTTGATGATGAGGTAAGTTTTAGAACACCCTGTATATGATTCCTTAGAAATTTGCATTGCAGTATTACAGAAGATTACAGGCAATGATTAAATTATCATTGATTACCCTAGTTTTTTATGTAGATATTTGACATATCTAGTTCTAATCTATTAATTGCGGTCGTAATGATTCTGCTGTTGTAATCCATAGTATCCATACATACTACAATTACTATTTTCGATTTGACTTCATAAATTAATATTATTATTTATGCGAAAGTATAATATAATATTAATTTATGACTCCGTCTGCCCTTCTATCTTTTTAACGGAATGAAAACTAGTACAAAGATGAGACAAGTAAAAGTACCTAGGTTATAACCAGGAAATCTCACGGGAATGGGAACTAGTAACTAATATTGACCACATGCATTCCATAGCACGCATTGCGATTTGCGGTGAAACACACATTCGATTAATCTACATTGTGATACAAAAACAAATATATTATGTATGTATTGTCACGGTACGTGTGCCTGGTGGTTTCATTTACATACATACAGAAAGACGGTGAAAATGTGAATTATTATTGACTTTTTGGAAAAAAAGGATATTTACTCATATAAATTGTATACCTTTAAATTAAAAAAAAATGTGAAGTTTCCTTTAGAATTTATTGCATGTTGAATTTTTTTTCATTATAGCTAAGTATAACATATTATTATGTAAAAATGCAATGTAAAAATGCTAAGAAAATTTGTTGTATTTTAACGAATTCAATAAGATAAAAAATCTTGCAATAACCCTGATTCCGTGCGTTTAGATTTTGGCAACCTCAACGCTGCAATTTTTTACTAATAAATAAATTTGACAGACTGACATACAACTGAATTCTGAGCGGGCTCCATTTCAAAGTCTGTTACAACTAATCTTATTTTTGGAACTACAATTTAATGTTTTATTGTATGTCTGTACGATTTCGCTTTGATCTCGGAAGAAAAGTTTGATTGAAAAGTTTTTTGTGTCATAATAATTTTAGTGATTTTTGCCAACAGTATAAATTTATACATCACTAGCTTTTCGCCCGCGGCTTCGCCCGCTTTTTTTAAAGAAAAACCCGCATAGTTCCTATTCCCGTGGGATTTCCAGGATAAAACCTATCCTATATATTAATCCAAGTTACCCTCTATATGTGTGCTAAATTTTATTGTAATCGGTTCAGTATTTGCCTGAAATAGTAACAAACATACATACACATACATCCATCCTGACAAACTTTCGCATTTAAAATATTATTAGTAGGATCTGTATTAAACTACCAGCTTTTATGAACTAAACATGTACCTATAATCTCTATGTTTCTAATCGGAAGTTCCGGGTAATTTCTAAATCAACTTAATTCCTTTTCCTGGAACATTTACCTACTGGCGAATAGCTGATGTTATTAATTTAATCTTTCCAGTAATTCGAGTATTATACTACCTATGTACTAACTTATTTTACTTGAAATACTTACGATATTCAATTAGCAGTTAGGTACGTACATTTGGAAAATCAAACATTCATATAGATCGCTAGTAATTTTAATTCTCTAATAAGTTTAAAATAAAAGCAATCTTTATGCAGTTCAAATCTCCATAAAGTGTACAATTTAAACTGACAAAACAAAAACAATTGAAACACGTAGATAAAAAAAATATTGCATCGAAATACAGAAAATCTGCTGGCAATCAAATCGTTTGGATAAAATCGAAACGTCAGCATTGCATGCGCTGACTTTTATGAAATCACTTTTATATTACTTTTATATTTATACTAGCTGGAGGTACGGCTTTGCTCGCGTAGTAGGTACTTGATATATTATGTACATGAATACCTCGCGTTTAAAAACTGTAAAGAACTCTTAAATTACTAAAGGTTCCTTGTAATTTGTAAAGTCTATTCGATAATTTTTCTCTGTACGAAAATTGTTACTTTTTCATGAAATAATTGTATGAAAACGGTTACAATAAGATCTCTAGTTTCATCAATTACTTAATTAAAATTAGTTATTCCTTAATAGTAAGTGCTAAATAATTAAACGACAAGCTACTTACAAGCTTTCTGCACGCGGTTTCGAGCGCATTTTCAAAGAAAAACCCGCATAGTTCCCGCGGGATATAACCTATCCTATGTGTTAATCCAATCTATATGTATGCAAAATTTAATTGTAATCGGTTCAGTAGTATTTCCGTTAAAGAGTAACAAACATACACATCCATCCCCACAAACTTTCGCATTTATATAATATTAGTAGGATAGGATTTACTCTATAATCATCATTGCATTGTTAAAATAATATTTAGATAATGTTTTCTTATATTGTTTATGTCATACATATAATCTCGATTGTTTGAACGGCTTAACTGATTTGAATGCAAGTTAGAAAGCTAAGTAAGTAGGTAGCTTGTATATTTTTTTATTACACTTTCTTTATGATCACAGATCAATCTTGAAACTCATTTTGCTAAAACACGTATAAAAGCCCAGATATTAACGAGATTATATAATCGTCAGTAATTTTATTCCCTCTCCATTTAAATAAGAGCGTTTTCTTTTGATTAATCGTTGCGTAGAACAGTGGCATAAGAACCGAATTAATTGTTTCCTTGACTGCCAATTAGTTATCGAATCTAGTTTTTGTTCTATTTGGTATATCTTTACTAAATAATATCATCTATACTATATTATATATTATAATATTATAAAGCTGAAGAGTTTGTTTGTTTGTTTGTTCGAATGCGCTAATCTCAGGAACTACTAGTCCGATTTGAAAAATTCTTTCGTTGTTAGATAGCCCATTTATCGAGGAAGGCTATAGGCTATATATCATCACGCTAAGACCAACAGGAGGATTACTTAATTATTCTTATAAAATAGTTCGCAATAATAGGTAGTAAAGTACATTTTATTTACTAGCAAACCCGGTGAATATATTCTGCTAGGACAACCTTTATAAAAAAAGCACATAAAAATAATGTGTGCGTGTACTAGTTAGTGTACACACGTAAGAAGTGAAACTTCTTTATGACCTTATTTTTCAAAAAATAATTTACTATATGCAACTTTACAGAAATACGTCGAATCACGCGTGGTAGGGACAAGAAAAAGATGGCGCGTAACGGAAAAATGTCACGCGTAACGAAAAAATGTTACACTAAATTTTTTTCCAACCCCGATAAAGAAGTTTCACTTCAAAAATATAACTCTGTCAAGCAGTTTTGTTACATACACAAGTATATGTGTAGGTATAGATATGTAACAGCTTATAAAAACAGTTTTATAACAACAAATGATTTTAGTTCAGAAATTTTTATGATTGTTATTACTTCAAACATGGACGTATAAAAAAAGACGGACGCCGTATTACGAACAAACAACATGAAGCCACCATAGTAAGCTAGCGATCGTGTAAAGACAATAAACACGCACACACTCTCACCATAGTAAGCTAGTCGGCCGCCATTACGTCGCGAGCTTCCGAATGATTAACCACGTCACTGTTCCAAAATAAATATTTAAAATGCCGTCTTGCGTTGTTAAATGGTGTCGCAACAGTATAATTTTAAATAAGAAGTCTCAGGGTATTACATTCCACAGTTAAGCAAGTTATTTCTTTTATGTTTTAATGACAAAATTATTACGTCAAAATTTATATAAAAAATACAGCCGCCATTGTTGTCACGACAGCTGTTGCCATGGCAACATGGCACACACACATGGATGTGTTGCCGCCATTACTAGGCTTCACTCAATGTTTAGGCGATATACCGTCCGTCTTTTTTTATACGTCCATGACTTCAAATAAAAAGTTTCCGTTATTCTAACGAAACGTAAATAATTAGATCACTAAACAAATTTTACAGTTGAATGGATTTTTCACGATGGAATGGTAAAACATTATTGGATTTTCCTCTTTCAATTAAGCAGACGTTGATTTGAAATTATTGTGTTTCTGACATTTACAAAGCTTTTGAATATAAAGTTATAGAATTACTAGCGGTCCGCCTCGGCTTCGCCCGTGGTACATGTTATGTTTTCTCTCCATAAGAACTTCTCGTACTTCAAGGAATATTATAAAAAAATAATTAACGAAATCGATTCATCCGATTTATGCGTTTACCAACACATTTTGCGATTGCTTCGTACGTCATACGTGTTAGGTTATGTGACTCCATAATAATTATTTTTTAACAATAAAACTAAACAGCATTCACATTGTCATGTCTAGAGAAAATTTTAACCAACCATCAAACAACCGGAAGGCTTGCAAAAGTAAAAATAAAATACAGTCAAATTGAACCTTCTTTTTGAAGTCGGTGGAAAATAAGATTTCACACAGTATAATAATTAATAACTTATTTATTGAATACACATAAAACACATACATTACAGTTTCCCACTTCAATAGTGGTTTCTATATTAATTACATATGTATAGCATTATTATTTTATACTTGTTAAATTGTCTTATTGTAACAAGCAATCAAATCTTTCCTCTGTACCAAACCTAAATACCTACTCGTGTAAAAATCAAACACAGAAAAGTATTACGATTGATTTTCAACTACAAGCTTTGACCTATTGTCTTTAAACTGGCAATTACAGCTAAGATCAACAGGAAATAGAGAGAGCATTGATGTCACGACTATTGTCTGTTTAAAATGCTATTATTGTACCGTGATTGTGTTTTGCGTTCATTCTATCGTGGATTTGTAGAAGTACTCGCGCTGTTACCAAATATTTGGAACTTATGAACGAATAAATTGAACGTAACATGTGTTACCTATACATATAATTTTTGTAATTAACTGAAATATGCAAAGTTTTATTGTTCTAACAAAAAACATGGAGCCGCGCAATTATACATTTAAGTTATTTATTGCAATTTGATATTATTTTTATTTGGTTACAATTACTTCAACTGAAGTTTCGTGGAAGTTTCAAAATCAGTAAAACGTAAAGCAGGTGTAGTTCAGTAGTTAATATCAAGATGTAAATTGCCCCAAATTGGAGGTAATCTCTATCACCTATCAAAAACTATCATCACAATATATTCAGTAAGAAATACCTACTTCATATACCTACAAGCGCTACTGTAGTTCCTATAACGTATTAACTTATTAGTAATCTGTGCTATAATGTTCACCTAATTTCAACAGTTCGCATATTACCCGCAAAATCCCATGGCATACATTGAAAGACAGAAATAAATGAAACGTGTGAAGTTTGGTTTGTTTTCCGAGTGATCGTCGGCTGTGTATATCGTATTAATGGCAGATGGTTAGAGTTTAATCATACCACTGTTATAAATAGCAATGCGTGTGAATGTTTGTTACTATTTCACGCTAAATTTCAATGAATTCGAATGAAAAATCGATAGATATAGATGCTTTATTTAGGTACATACTGAAGTCCGGAATAGCACAAGAATAAAATATACAATACTAGTTTAACACAGGTATAACGCAAGCGTTAACGTTGACTGAAAACAGTAAAGGAAAATTTGTTTGTCAAAGCTTGGTACATATTATGCACATAATATACACAGTTATTATCATGATGATAAGAATATTTCTCTCTTAGTCTTTTATTTTCTACTGTTATTCTCATATTAATAGAGAGTAACAAACATTCCTTTTCAACAATTACCTTAAAAGTAAAAGCGAAAAATCCGTACAAGAAATCTAAATCAAATTTAACCCTCATCGGTTCCAAATGTCGAATAAATGAATAAACCAAAGGAAAGCAAACAGCGTTTGATCTTCAGAATCCTGTTTACAAATGAATTTGCAGTTTCTTTTGTACGCTGTTTGATTATTGTGATTTATTAACCGTACAATACTGGTTTGTTTTGGAATATTTCCCTCGAATGTTCGGGAACGTTCTTTGATATGTCAATAAAGTAAAAACACGATTTATGTCAGATTTACGTTTGATTTTGACAATTGATAAAATGCTGAAATGTTTTCATTTGCTCTTTATTTATGAGTGAATATTATTTTTTGTAGGGCTGTTAATTAAATAAATAATGTATTTATTCATCGACAATATTAAAAAATACATTTTCAGTAAGTTTCCTCTGTATTTCAATATTCATCCGTAATAAATTTTCAATACCTCACAACTATAAAATATAGATGGCATACCTTCTAGAGAGCACTTAGAAAATAAAAATAGTCCGGCAATAAAGTGCAGGCTTTTTTACGAGCTGGAACGTGACAGAATCTTAAACAAGTTAGTTTGTGAAATACGCTTGAGCTCTTTGGATTTCATGTCCGCCTAGTGTCTGAAAAACTTCTAAATTAATAATTTTCCCTGTATTCAAATCAAATTCTATTTCAACAAATTTCCTGAATATAATTCGTCATTTGTAAGATGCTTAAATAGAATCACAAATAATATTTAGGAAATAATAACAGTACCTAACAAATATGTCAAAATATTATGACATTTATTTAAATTACGAACTTAACGACTTTAAGCTGTGAACAAGAGGAGGAAAACCAATTATAAACAGTGACATAAATTAGTTCCTTATTTCACAAGCTTTCCCAAAGTGCAAACGAATGTTCAAATAATACCTTTTTTAAGAAAAGATTTTATGGCAAGCTGAAATGTTGTGGGACGGCCTGGAAAGATTTTCTTGTTTCGAAGACGGTTTCTCGTAAGCCTCTTACGGTTTCATGACAGCCTGGTACCGTAAAATGGGAAAATAACAATTTACAGATATTTCAAAAATTATTTTATTAATTTTTTGTACCTTCTTATATACTTATTAAAGCATAATATATAGAAATCAGTTAATAAATTAGCTATTAGTCAGTTCTTTAAAGAAACGAATCTTCAATGGCGGCGCTTATCATTCCCTCTCGCTTACACACGGCCGTACGGTATGCAAAAAAAAAATGGAAAAATAAAATCACTAAAATGTATTTGATTTTCCCTATAATAGTTTTTACCATAAATTTACAATGACATTTATGCATTTGCGAAAGTAAATAATGTTTTATTGGAATTTGACAAAATATGTTCTTTGGGAAAAGTTGTTCAGTTTTATGGGCTCATTACAAATATTATGGGGATTTTGTTACATTCTGTATACGTAAATATGATAATTCATATAAATACACAAATAACATAACAAAAAAGTTTGACAACAAACAATTTGAAATAATTAATAAAATAATTATCCATAAATTACGTTATTTTTATTTTCTTTTTTGCTGATCCTACCATCTGTCAAAGTCAGCTTTGGCCGCCATTGAAGATTCGTTTCTTTATTGAACTAGCTAATATATGCAAACAACTTTACTTTTTTTATTTATATCAAAGTAAGCATTTATAACACAGAAATAATATTTTTAGTTTTTACACTTACCATTCTAGTTGTTTCCCTCATCCCAGTGTTCATTTTTGTTTTTCTCATAAATTGTTTTATTTACATACATATTCAGAGCATCGCTTGTATAAAATGATATTTGAATATTAAGTGTGAAGTGTATAAACGACCCGAGATAAGTGTTGGCAACACTTCAAATTGCCTTTTCTTAGATGCACTATCGCATACCATTAAACGAGAAATATTAGTTAACTTTAGGTACCGTAATAAACTTGTATCATAGACTATGCGTTTTGCATGTATTTACATAACATAAATGTTTCTGTCTCACGAAATTTCCAACTTAATACGCGTAGTGCAGTTTTTTTTAAAGCAACACTCAACTCACTTATTTCGCTTTTATTTCCAACTTAAGATGATGTAACAAAATCGATCGTAGTTGTATACATACATATACAAGTGGAGGTAGTTCACAAATAGCAATTTTTGAATGACCGTCAAGTCGTATAACATCTTATAGTCTCCCCGTGACCACGCTCGCTGCAAAGTGTGCGAAACGTCGGGAAAATAATATAATGAATAAATCCATTAAAATCTTGAATTTATAAACGTTTAAAATTAAAGTGGAACAAGTGAATTTGGGGCTTTATAATAAAAATCAAAACTATAAAATTGAACTGCTATACTATAACGAGGTAACTATAAAAATTATAAATTACTTAACGTTTATATTTTCATAGTAGGTACTGTGTGTATCCGCGTGCATTAAGGGCCCTTAGTAGGTGAAAACAGCAAAATGGACTGTTTTCTATGAGCTATAATTGAAAATATTGAAGTTTTTTCGCACTGAAATTTATAATATGTATTACAGAACGTATGTGTGATGGGATGACTGTTTCCAAAACACGATTGGAAAAATTTTGCTCGATAAAAAAAAATCCTGAAGTTACCTCTAAAATATCCTATAAATTCTCATTACAACTGTATTTTACGATAATAATGCGTATAAAATCACAAATACATAGGTATTTACCTTCTCGATTTCTTGACTGTTTTATATTTAGAAAATACTAAATATTTTCATTCACTTTTTGATAAAAATGTGAATGGCGCTTACGATTTTCAGTTTCAAGCACGTTGATTCCATACTAAACGCGGACCCCCTCACCGCTTACCTCAGGCCCGAATAGCTGAATTTTCGCTGACCGCCTAACCCCCCTTAAGAAAATGTTTTCATAAAGGTAGTAAAAACGGTCTGATTTTTGCCGAGCTTTGTTTCTGCGTGTAATCACGGCGTCTATCAATGGACATTTAAAATGCAATAAAAAGCTTCCAGTGGCACAATTCTCTCAATATTTATAACTCTATTTAACTCTTAAATACATGATCAAAAATTACTGAACAACAAAATGAAATAAGGAAATGACTCCATCCGTCATCTACCATATATTTCAGATTCAAGTCCTTACATCCATCCGTTTATTTTCTTAAGATATGTCTACATTAGCATTTTAATCAAACTAAACACGAATTTACATACGATTTCAATAAGCGACGCGTACGAGGAGGAAAGAATTCGAATCTTGTAAGGGTCGGAGCACATTAGAGACTATAAATTGTAGTAATGTTAATACATACTGAAATAATAATTAATTTATAAATCATGATAAAGTTTTAGTATTGACGGTTAAGATGAAATAATATACACAAAAGAGAATATGCTACAAATGCTACGGATAAATTTAAAATAAATAACTTACTTAAGTTTAGCTGTCACTTTGACGGAGATGCTGATGTCTAACCGAAATGTTTGGAATATTTTTCAGACGGTCCTATGTATGTTAAATGTATATGTGTTCAAGCCCTTATTTGCTTTTCGCGATATTGCGGGGTGCGGTTAATGTGTAAAGAGCCTGTGGTTTTTTTAATATGACATTTTCTTTACAATAATTCTAGACATTCCCTCCTATACGCAACTTTTTGAACAGCAAGAAAATGTTCCTACGGTTTTTCGTCTTAAGGGCTTGGTCTAGTAGTGCAAACAAATGCATCCTGTCATCCTATATGTAAATAATACAAATGTACTAAGGGAAAGTTGCTCCACTTAATTTTTAAAAATTAAATCATTCGTATAATTTAATATTCGTAATAAGTACCAAAAATGACAATTTGAAACAATTTTCGTGAAAATTACACCGGGTGATTTTTTTTATCAGTACACAAGATTTGCGAATACTTTCTATTGATATCTTCAACTTCATGTTTATATAACTGATCAACTTTTACAAAGAAATTTGGACGAAATATAAAAAAAAATAAGCTTTCCATACAAAATGCATAACTCTATACATTTTTTTCGACCTAAGTTTCTTAGTGAAAGTTGTTCAGTTTAACTAATAAAACGGATAAACAAATTTTGTATATAATAAAAAAAATGTAATGTTTGTGTTAAAAAATTATAAAATAAAATACGCAAATGAAAACAAAAGATATTTATTTCTGACTAGCTTCCGCCCGCGACTCCGTCCGCGCGGATGTCAGTCTTCGCGTCTTCTACAGATTTATTATATTATGTATAATATATAGATTTATATTTATAAACCTAATAAATCTTTTGCTAGCATTCTGATGCTTTATCGGTTGCACTGGATTTATCTCTTTTTTTTCAATCGCTTGAATGATATAGGATGGGTCCTTGATGGCATCGAATGCTGAAGTCTCGAATCAATCAATTCTGACAGTAGGCAATTTATGTAAAATCTTGATAATGGTCCATCATTTTATTTTGCCTAAACGTTACATACTTTTTTATATATTCTATTTTTAACGAATGATTCACTCCAGTCCAAACAGCAAATAAGCAGACTTCTGCTTCTGCAACGTTTAGTTGTCCCTGAATTTGGAAAAAATAGTCATTTCTTAGATTCTTATCTATGACAAAAGTGTTATTTTTTGCATTGTATTTCAAATATTAAATTTTTTTTTAACCGCAACTTCCGCATTCATGTCTTTTGCCGGAATTAGACATTTAACTTCTACTAGTCCCATTTTACCTTTTTGATATGGGAGTGTATAAAGTAAATTTTTTAGATATTTCTCGTTATACTTTTAAAAAGTTATTATTGTCATTTTGCTCATTAGGTAAAGTAATTTCGATATCAGTTTTAAGTTTTTTGATACCTGCAATAATAACGTCATAATCGCCTGCACATACTTATCGATTACACCCTGTATACAATCCACCATCCACATTCATAATGTTTTCCTGTCCTCCTCTCCTTTACGCTGTTCACCGATACATTTTAAATGAGTAAATCTGCTACCACTGAAGGATGTTTCATTGTGATCAGCAAATTTTCACCACTGTTGTCGATTATTTGTTTTTCATTTTTAATCAGCAATTGGGAATCATCAGTTTTGTTTTTTGCAGATTGGTGATGTACCCTAACAATACGTCGAAAAGGGAAAGCATCAACGAATTATCGTTTTCGTCCTCTTTTTTTATTCTTCGCGTCTCTGTTACTTCTGTTTGTTTAGTTCTCAACACCCACTGAATTTTCTATGTTATTGTGATCTTCCATTACATCTGAGTTTTGATGATGTGATGATAATCCATTCGTTTTAATATTGGTACTTAGAGTTGGTAGACTAAACTTGAAATGGCGGACTAAATTTGTCAGCGCGTCCGTAAGATCAGAATATAAAACCAACATCCTGTATTTAAGTTACAAAATTAATAATCAAACAACATGCCGCTACGTTGAAAATGACTAGAAGAAAAAATTAAAACACCTCGGATCAATTTTGGAGTAAACAAATCATTTTCCCCGTATGGGGATTTCCCCGGATGAACTTGGGAAGTTCAAGTTCTCAATACAAGTTTATATTATATTTCGTATTTCTCAAACGAAAAATAAACATTTTTGGAACTTCAAAAAAATTATATTATAAGAACATTTATGAGCTTACTTTAGTTTTAAAGAAATATACATCCCTTTACTGACACCCCGTAAAATAAAGAAATTGTTGCCAATCACCTTTGAAATCTATTTGGTTTCATTAACTTTATGTTCGAAGATAATTTTTTTTCTAGTAGTTACACGCGTATTTTTTTCGTTTATTTTCCATATCGAAATCAAATGTTTAAAAATACGAATATTTGCACAAAACTAAGATAAAAATAATCAATTAACAAAAATATTAAATTTAATGAAGTAGAGCAACTTTCACTTCGGTATGAAGGAAAATCGAGCGTAGAGCACACGTCAGAACGCTCCGGCCCAAGGAGCGCGACTAAAGAAATTCGCTAGGATTTTTCCTAATTATTTTAAATATATTTTAATATTTAAAGAATTATCAAAATTAAAAAAAAAAAATTTAAAGGATTAATACTCATTGGTCTTCAACCAACTCGAATAAATTAATGGAAAAAATAA